>JANIJG010010626.1:79719-132712 GCA_024611175.1 Megaceryle torquata | reverse complement strand
AAATTACAAAATATCCAAATTAAAAAAAAAAGCAAAATAGAAAAAAAAAACCACAAACCCCCCCAAAAAATGCAAAATATCAAAAATATTAAAAAATACAAACCACAAAATCACACAAAATACCAAAAATACAAAAAGACCCCCAAAATACAAAAAACCCCCCAAACCAGTAAATATGAAATACACACACAAAAAAATACAAGAGACCAAAAATACAAAAACCCCACACAAAATACCAAAAAACCCCAAGAAAAATACAAAATATATAAAAATACAGTTACTACTTTTCTCATTTTCTGGGTTTTTGCTTGTTTGTTGGGATTGTTTAGGTTCGGGTTTGTTTTTGTTTTTGGGAGGGGAGCGACAGCACCAAGAAATTCATCTGCTTACCCCCAGCCACCAAGAATCTCTGTGGCCAACCTAGAGAGCCCAGCCCTGCATCTCCCGCCTGCCAGCCAAGTAACAGCAGAAGTCATTCAACCAGCCCCTGGAGGTGAAAGCACCAGAAACACCCCCCGAGACACAGTGTCCAAACCTAGGGGCTGTTCTGTCCCCCGATTTATTTCAGTTCCTTTAGTTTTCCCTTTCCAAGGAAACCCCAACACCACATCCTCCTGGCAGGGGGAGATTGCAAGCAGTGCTATTGCCGATTTACCGAGGGGGTTGGAACCCAAGCAGAGAACGATGGGCATCGTTCTGTTGAGTTCTCCCCAAACCTATGTTTTGGTGGCAGGCAGCCAGTTTCTGACCTCGCTGATGCTGGGAGGGGTCAAAGCCACGGCAACGGCGCTGCCCGAGCGCGAGAGCAGCTCTGCCGGCCGGGCGCCGGGCGGACTCCTAGGGTGGTGGTTGGTGGCATGACCCAGGCAGACTCTCCTACAAACAGGGAAGGTTACAATTCCTATTCAGAACCAGCAGCGGCAGCTCTGTGCATCGCAGCAACAAATTCCCGTCTCCTTCAGGCATTTTGCTGTTCAGCTTTTTGAGCAGATTCTAGCAAACCCGAGTGATGGGGGGATTTTGGCTTTGGAAGGTTCCAGAAATGCGTTTCTGCTTTCTTAGGAAACCAGGCCACGAGACACCAGGGTACTGACACACTTGCTTCAGCCAGAAGCCTGCGAGACTTTGTCAGGTGCAGGAGGGTGTCGGGGTCAGGTCCCGCACATCACCACATGGAGCCATCAGGGTGTCCTGCAGACTGAGCGTGTTTCATCCTGGGCAGCGAGCGGTGTCAGCTGGGAGATGTCCCCGGGAGCACTGTACTGAGTCAGACCGAGGGGAGATGACTCAGCCGGAAATGTCACTGAAAGGCGATATTTCTTCTCTCCTGGCTGCCCTTGCACTTGCTTTTCATCCTTCGGAGCAAGGTCCCTTTGCACCTTTCTAGACAGTAGCTGAACAGTTTTTAAGCACACAGAGTTTCATAATGCAGCTCTTTTCTTGATGTTTCTCTCATAGCAGATGCTTTTTAAACAGATTAAGCACACACAACGGCTACGTGAAGGCGTCTAATAGAACAAGTCACTGTTTTTCATACGTTGCGCTTTCAAGAAACCAAGCTTGCCCATCCGTTGCAACAGAAGGAAGGAGACACAGACGCTGTCACGAACTTGCTGCTTCCCGTTCCCCATCCCCCTCGCTGAGACCCGTCCCCTCTAAACAACGGGCTTACCTCTCAGGCTCTTTGCTCCTGAGACCTTCTGCAGACTGCTGTATTGTAAAAGATGGAGCTGGGTCCATTCATTCCCACATTCGCCTGTGTCCATCCTCTTGATCCAAACCATCTTCTGGACTTCTGAAGGTGATAACTTCTTTTTGAATAGCCATATGACACTGGTGAGTAGCTTCTGTTCACCCTCGTTTCCATCTACACAAATCAGAGATGCCATCTGAAAATACAGCAAGAACAGGAGAGCTACGTAAGGAACTGAAAACCCAGGAACCGATGACAATTATCTGTCACAAACCGCAGCTTCACTCCTAAGCCCACTAAAGAGATGAAAGACCTCGTGGGCCCATGCTAAGGTATCTAGCTGGCATCGTTCCATGACCCATCTTACCTGAGAGGTCTGCAGAAACATCTTTAATTCTTAACAGCCAAGCTTAGGTCAGAGATTGAAAATGAGGCGACTAGAAGAAACTTGACTCTAACTTTAGCGGTGGACTTGGCAGTGCTGAGTTAAAGGTCGGGCTTGATGATCTTTAAGGTCTTTTCCAACCAAAACGATTCTGTGATTCTATAATTCAGGACCTAATGACATTTTGGTTAGAGACACTAAAAGCTGTGGCTTATTTATCCTGAGAACTGGAAGCACGTTCTACGTTTCCGATGATACTGGGACGTTATTTTGCACCAGATTTTAGAGGCGGTGTGAGGAACGTGAAATTTGCTCAACTACTTTTATCCAGAACAGAGGAAGACCTGTTCTCTCCATTCAGCCTGTGGCCTGAGCATGTGCTCATGCTCTATAGCTCAACAAAAGACCTCTAATGTGTCCATTACAGCACATGACTGGGCGTTCAGGAAACGTCCTCTTGGTCCTACACGGACACTGAATGTGCTCAAGCCTGGCCAGTCGAGGGATGGAGGAGAGAACGTGTGTCACGCTCCTTGACTTCTCCTTTCTTCAGCCCGCTGTCCTTAATTTAGATAGACTTGTGAATGACACATTGTCGGGATCCAAAGCAACGTTAGTGAGTTTGGGTGGACTACGACATTTTTCTTAGAGAAGACACAAATAGTTGACATTTCAGAGGTATAATTAGCACCCATCAAAAACGCTTCATTCTAAGAATAGGCACGAGAAACAGAAATACGGAGTGGGAGCTCATAAAATTTTATCCGTTTTGTCATCTCTTCAGAGAAAAACCTGCCAACTGGCCTCAATTCATCATTCAAGGGTATAGTAAATGCTGGAAAGCAGATTTTTCAGAGCAGTTTTCCTCTAGCCTCCTTAGAAATCTAAACAATGTTCTGTCACTCTCTCTTATAAATAGAGTTCTAAATAGAGCCAACCAGGGTATAGCATATGTACATTTGCATAAAGGATCTCAGAAGCTGATGAGTGGTAATTGACACTGGAATTTGCATAGGTTCATTAAAAGCAAAAATTTCTGCAGGTACGGGGTAGAATTTGACTAAAAAAACCCCCAGACACGTGGACTTGTATTAATCTGAAGGCTGTTAGCCACAAAGAACATGTTTTGCAACCAAGAGTCTAATTTAAATCCGAACTTACCTCGCTCTGAAGCGTTGTCTTTTGGTTGCTGCCTCTTGGTCGTACGCTGCGGGGCTGCCTCGTTATCCATCAAGATAATTGATTATTGTCCAGACCGGTGAAGAGCAGCTTCCCAGGCAGCCCTGTGCCTGGCAGCGCTGGGTTAACGTCTGGACTTGATGATCTGAAAGGTCTCTTCCAACCAAAATGATTCAATGATTCTATGAATTACCCACACAAAGAGAAGGAGCACAGCCTTCCTGTGTACTTTCTCATAGTTCTGAGGTGCTCCATAACAAACTGGAATGGGAACTCCCTGTCGGCTTCATAAACCAATCCAAAACTCTGCAGCTGAGGGCAAAGGGAGTCTGAAAGGAAAAAAAAGAAACACGCAGGAAAACAGTAGAAGGGTACTTTGCTGAATAAAAATGTCTCGTGTTTTTTGACTCTGCTTGGAGTGTCAACTTTAAATGCGCAGCTCATCAAGCACAAGTGCCTTGTCTCATTCGGAGCACTGGGTTCTCCTCTGAGAAACCCGTGGTTCTTCCATTGCAGATCCCAGCATTGGCCAAAGATGGCCCTTTGCTCCCTTGCTTCATCTCGAAAAACAAAACAGAGATCCTCTGGTTTCCTTTAGGGAGCTATTTTGTCACGCAGATTTTGAGGCAACCCAAAAAGCTTGGCCTCGGTCTAATTTACTTTGGAAAACAGTCGATAACTGTTCCTGCAGATATGAAGGGGAGAAAGAGATGGCACCACTTTGATACATGAGAACAGAAGGGAAGGCGGCTCAAACTAGAGTGTCCTTGACCAGCTCAGGTGTCAATAGGTCCAGATTTCATACTGTTTACAAGTGGGACTCTTTGTCTAAGCTGACAAGAAACACAAGGGCAAGGCACAAAGGTCCAGGGGAGAGGCAAACTTTTAAAATTTCTCCAGGCAGGAGAAAAGTAGTTACTAAGCAGGGCAAAGATTTCACCCAACAAATAGGAACCTTATATGAAAACCTCCTGTTTCGTCCACCACACAGATGTTATCTCCCTAAGTAACTGGGAACCCCAAGCAATAGATAAGTTCTGCTCTGACCTGCCAAATCCTTATCGATGTGAGAACATTAAATTCCACAGCACTGCACCTGCGGTCAACAGAGGTAGAGCTCTTGAGAAGACGAAACAGAAAATAAATTGTTGCTGGCTATTAGGCTCTCCACAGGTCCAAAAGCATGGACCCCTTCCATCCATAGCGTGACTTTTGCTTTCAGAAAGGTGAGAGTTTGGTTTTTTTTGGTTTTTTTTTTTTTAACATTACTACATAATGGCATCGATATTTGCCCAGATCTTAATCTGCAATGTAAGTTCTCTTCAGAGATATAAGTTTCTAGTCCAGGAAAGATAGTGATTCAGAATTAAAACACATATTTTTCCTCTTTCTGTCATTCCCTTTCCTTCCAACACAGTTTGCCCACAGAAGCGCACTTTCCAAAAGGGTCAGATTAATATTGGTGCAACACCGTTACTGGCCAACGCTGGTTAATTGCAACGTGCGCACATCACTCTAAACCAGCTGGGAAGCCAGTCCAATAACACGCCTCTATCCGACTTTGATTGATTAAAGCACAGTTTGACCTTAAAGATGCATATTCCTTCCTGTCACTGGGAATCTTGCGGCTCCGTAGGAGAGAGAGTAAACGTCGCAGGATTATTAAATTGCTACCTCGAGGTACAGCTGCGAAGAACGGGTACTTAGCAACCAGAAACAGAGGAGCACAAGATGTTCCATCCTAACGGGGCGCTTTGCAAGGAAACACAAAAGCTCACATCAACCTCTAACACCTCGGCCAACGCAAGCGATCTCCACAAATGGCTCCAAACTTCGTCATCGACAGGAAATGACCAGTTTTAGAAGCCTAACGTGTCTGTCGATGTAACTCAGCTCCCCCAGATTCCTTGACATTTGTCTCCTGGCTGTCACCATCTTTTCCAATTGGATTTAAATGACTAATCTCAGTTTTAAAAGGTTGGTTCGATATTATGTTGGTTATTAAGGTCGAAGAGTTAAGAGATGAGAATGCTAATTTCTGCCAGCAGATTGCCTGACATTTGAACAAGATTGAAAATTCCATCAATATGAAACACTTCTCTTAGCAACAAGTGCACATAATTTCTCGGGCATTAATCAGCAGAAATCAGGCCTGAGTGACGAAGAAATGACAACCACCTGGATCCTCTACACCACATCATCCAGTCTCACCAGAGTGTTCATGCCAGTGGGAGTTACAGAGTATAGAGCAGAAGACAGATCCAGCATGTCCTCCTGTACAGACCTCAGATCCGACTGAGGAAACTCTATGGGAATCTGCTTACTGAAGGGGATGAGCTCAGGGATGCAGCTAATGATCAGTCACGAGAAGCCACTACATAGGCATTGGAGAAGGAGCAAATGGGTTGGGGGCCAGGGAAACCCGCTACAACAAGCTCTATCCATGTTTTCACTAAGGCAACATGAGGTATGGAAAAAGAAGGACCGTTCTGGCCCCTGGACATGGGGACAGCACACATCTAGTGAGCGTAACCACGTGTCAGAGTGTTCTAAGACCAACCCAAGTGTCTGCCTACAGAGCAGGGCACACAAAGGGGTCTAGGCATGAAAGGACTGGCTGAACTTCAGAGCTCTTTAGCTGCAGCTTTTCCAAGCTTTGCTCTGCTCTCAAAACATCCACTCGCTCTTCCTTCGCTACCTGTTTCAGAACCTTTAGCCACACCAAACTAGAACACACTGCGAACGTTTTTGGTTTGGCAGGAGCTGAGAAAACACTCCCCTAAGTGGGTATCATTCGCATGGTTATTTAATGAGGCTACTGAGTTGTGTGGAGGTGGCAGCCGGAGGACATAACAGCTTTTAAGGCATCTTCCTGACTGTTAAATAGACACACAGCGCCGAGATGGTTCTTTCTTTAGAGATGGACATTTGAGCGCCCTCATCATGCTGGGAATGCCACATTTGCACCACAAACAAGGAGCAAACGGGGGATGCCAGCGAGGGAGAGCAGACACGTAGATGAGAACAATCTCAGGGCAAACCAATTAGACCTCTTAGAGAGTTAAGATGAAAAAATAAAGCCTTTGAAATTACTCCAGATTCTCATGCATACCTGAAAAGTTGAGGACTGCTGAGCTCTTCTGCTTCATCTTTCCTTTCCAAGATCCCCCGAGAAATGTGTACCGTGTTGGAGAGTCTTCAGCTAACCTGTACCAACAGCACATGAAAAAGAGGAAGGAACAAAATCACGACAAAAAAAGCCCAAACCAAACAGCAACAACCACCCCCCTCAGTTTTAAACTGCTGATTGATTACCAGCTGTATGTATATATACACATATATAAATATGTACGTACTGTCTCTCTCTGCTATTCACTGTCTTGTCACTGGTCTTTTTTTTTTTTTTTTTTTTTCATTTCTTCAGGTACAATTCAATTTTTGGCTGTAATTTACTGAAAATACATTGGCCTGGAGGTCCTTTGAGCCATGAAATGTGTGCCACATGTCGCCCTGCTGCTGTGTCCTGCTTCCCATGTCAGCTAGACCTGACGACAGTCTATCATCTCCACATAGGCACCTCAGCAAGACCTATGAGCTTGGGGGAAAAAAAACCCCTCTCTGTTGTGAGGGCCCAGTGGCTGGTTTTGGTGGGAAGAGCCTTTTGCTCACGTGCTCTCCAGAGAGCTGGTTTGTGATGCATTTGCTAAAGACAGATGAAGATTTGGTCTCCTTTGAGTTTTGTCCTTCCTCTGGAGCTCCATCTGAGTTCAAAAGGAATGGAGGCAGCACAGTATACACCCCCCTATATAATACATATATAGTCATGTCCTAAGGAAAGGAAGGTTACACGCTTATGCTAATGGAGTCAACGCTCAATTATTGGCCACGTTTGAGGTTTCAGGACTTTCCATGACTTTATAATTATTATTATTTTTCCTTAAGTATTGTTATTTTTTTCATCTAAGAGGAGAATTTGGTTCAGTTTTAACCAAAACACAGTAAACCGGATAATGACAAATGAAGCCTGAACATGGTGCCTCAACTTTTCTGTTAAATCCACTGACACCTTCAGAAAAAAACACCCCCAGACCTAAGAAAGTGCAAGCAAAGATGATTTGCATTAAGAAACAATCAGCTCTTTTCTAATAAATGAGTTTATAATAGTATCTATACTGGCCCATTCCCACACCTCCCTGCCGCATACGTGGGATTTATCAGCTCCCTCTCGTGGCCACGTTAACAATTATGGTCTGGTTTTTTCCAGCCCAGCACTTGCTGTAGATTAATGGGTGACACAAAAGGCCAGTTTGTCATTCTCCTAAGCAGGAATTGATTTTAATCTCCTCGGTAGCTACATGAGTCACCCCAGCTCCCGCTGAATCACCTGTCGCAACTCATGGTAGATGAGTTACTGCTGCCTCAGGACATATGGGAGATGGGCAGGATCCATACGCAGCGCTTCGAGGAGGCAGGGCAAGGGAGGTCCTCCAGTTGGTGGGCTCCTACATCTCCAGATGGGTATGGCAAGTGCTGCTTTGGGTGCCAAAGGCTGTGCTGCTTCTCAGGACAGTCTAAAAGCAGGATGTCCTCCAAGAAACATGAGCTGCCCTTACAACACATGATTCCAAAGCTTCCCCAGTGAAGATGCACAGCACTCTGCCAGCCAAGGGTGCAGGTGGCCCAGAACAATCGCTGTACAGTGACCCAGTCAGACAGGCGTGCGTGGGGTGGCTGGAGGGGAGAGCACCAGCTTTTTTTTTTTTTCTACAGGCCACTTAATGAACAGAAAAAGAAATACTCAGGACTTCAAGGGGCCTGTCAGAAAGATGGGGATGGAGTTTTGAGCAGGAGCTGTTGGGACAGGACAAGGGGGGGATGGTTTAAAGGAAAATAGGGAGATTCAGACTGGAGAGAAGGGAGAAATTGTTGATGCTGAAGGTGGTGAGAGCCTGTCCCAGGTTGCCCCAAGAGGTGGTCACTGCCCCATCCCTGGCACCATTGCAGGGGAGGCTCTGAGCAACCTGCTCTGGTTGCAGATGTCCCTGCTCCCTCCAGGGGGGTTGGACTCGATGACCTTGGAAGGTGCCCTCTGACTCAAACCAGCCTGTGGTTCTATAACTATCCAGCTACCACACACTTCTGTGGATGGGCTACAGGGAGGTAAGGGGCCAAGAGAGCAGCAGAGAGATCTACAAAACAAACCAAACAGGTTTCTGAAACCCAAAGCTTCAGAGCTTGGAGGCTGAGTTAAAAATTGTTGGTTTTTTTTTAAAGAAAAGGTCATATTGTGCAAGGGTATCAAATGAGTTCTGACCATGGCTGCTTTTTTAACCTGACAGAACACTATTTATGAACGTATGGTATCAGTTTGTGGACAGGGTGTGCCTGAGATTTCCCATCTATTTTTAACACAAGTAAAATGGAAATACAAAAAATTTTAAAAAAGGTGCTGTTTTTTTCATCCTAGACTCTTTTGTCCCTCAAACCAAACATGTTGTCATAGAAGACTGCTTGTCCTACCATTAAAAGCTGGGCAGCAGGTTTAGTAACTGAACCAGACACAGATCTGGGTAGGGCACATGGTAGTAAATGAGCAATAGCCACCCAAATCCTGCAGAATTAATCATTTTAGAACCTTATTACTGAAATGTATTTCAGGCACTGTGCCATGAGATTGAACATACAGTCCTGGAGGTGTTACTTTAATAGATCCTCTACTACTGGCTTCTAACACAGGAAGTTTAACAAAGAAAAATTCACTTATTTAAAAGAATTAATGAAAATTCATCAGTAGTGTTAATTTGTCTTGCAGATCAATAGAAACTAATAACAAGAGTATTGATATCTGGTGAACTTCTGGACTGTATATTTCGGGGGAAGAAAAAGAAGTAATATAATTTGTGCACAAATATGCAAATTTAATTTCAGATCATTTATATATGCTCAATTACCACAGTGCCACCGGCAAATGAGATGCTAAAAGAGGCACATGGCTCCAGCCCTGGCTGTTCTTTAGGCGCTGGCAGTTATCTGATCCTAATGCCAAATTATTTCCTCTCAGCTTCTTGATTTGATCATGCAAATGGGAATTGCAACGATTAGACCTCAGGCTTCTTCATTTCAAAAGTGGTGCCCTCAAACACTGCCCACCCCATGCTGTCCACCCACTTCAGGACTGGAAAGGGGCTTCTCTCATTGCATTCATCAGACTTTGGATCTGAGTTCTGGGACAAAAACCCTCAGTCACAAGACTTGTTGTCAAGACGCTGCAATAACCAGCTGCTAGGGAAGGAAAATGCTTCATTACCAGGAAAGAATTAACAGCAAAGCTGCCTCAAAAGGCCCCACGACATGTTGAGCTGTTGTACAAGCTGAAGTATGTGTTCAGTGGCCCTGCAAGAAATTATTTCACATTAAATGGCTTTTTCCTTTTCAGAGATCTTAAAGAAAGAAGGAAAAAAAAACCCCAAAACAAACCAACCAAACAAACAAAAAACCCCAACCCCAACAACAAACCAAATGCCCACAGCCCAGGAGAAAGCCCAGGGCGCTGAAAGGTGGACGTCAGATGGAAAGAGAATCCCAGAATCCCAGTATGGTGGGGGTTGGAAAGGGACCTCTGGAGATCATCTGGTGCCACCCCCCTGCTCCATCCATCAGGGTCACCCACAGCAGGGGGCCCAGCAGTGCAGTGTCCAGGCGGGGTTGGAATCTCTCCAGAGCAGGAGACTCCACAACCTCTCTGGGCAGCCTGGGCCAGGCTCCCACACCCTCACACCAAACAAGTTTCTCCTCCTGCTCAGCTGGAACCTCCTGGGTCCATTGCCCTTTGGCTGGGCACCACTGACCAGAGTCTGGCCCCATCCTTTTGTCCCCCTAACAGGGCCCTTTAGCTCTTGCTCAGCATTGCTCAGCTCCCCTCTCAGACTGTTCTTCTCCAAGTCAGCCACAACATTCAAATGCTGAAAGGCTACAGTTGGAATCTGGGGTTTTTTTGGTAATTATGAGTGTTGCGAGCCCTTTGAAATCCGACCATTTTTTCCCACTTTAACACTGCATACACCGATTAAATATTTTGTTTTCACGTTCACTCTCAGGCACAATGAAATCAGGCAGACTAATAATGCACACATTTTAGAGATAATGCCTTTGGGGAAACAATAACACCCTATAGCTAATTTAGCGAGGGAGGCAAGTGATGCTCATATCCTTTAGTAGCCCGCATGATATTTAAAGATGCTGCAAAAAACTAACAATGTTCTATGCTGTGAAGCAGAAATAAAACTAAAGCCTGTTTAACAGTTAAGCCTGTTACTATAACAACCACATTTTGAGGACAGGGATATACAAAACACATGCCGCAACATCTGCATTAAGCCAACGTCTCACTGCAATTGAACTTTGCCTGCCAAAAGAACCAATTAAATGTGAAAAGTCTTTGCTAAAAAAAACCCCAAACTGACCACACCCAAATAAAAAATAGGAACTTATGTTACTGCCAACAAAATTCCATCTGTAATCACCAACAGCCTCTCCACGGGAGATTTGCTATTTAATTCCTCTGGTTTTGGATTCCTCCCCAGATGTTTCCCCTCCAAGGAGAAGTCATCAGGCTCAGCGTTCCCACCTCAGCCAAGCAGACGTTTAAATATCTGGCTGTTTCCCCTTAAGACAGTGGGAATAATGCTTTGGATGTGGATCACACCTCCTGGTTAAACCCATGCTGGGCTTTGCTAGTCATGGGACACGGCAGGGGAGAGATAAGAAGCGGCAGCATCACTTGTATGCCACCAATTTACACAAGACTTGACATTTCTGTGCCCTGGTTCTCCGATCGGAGCATCTAAAACAATCAAATTCCAACAACAAACACAAATTACTCGGACTTGCTCCATTCCCTCCTCCTCTTTGTCAGGTTTAATTTTAGGATGTACGTAGCTAGATATTCTAGGAAGATGGCTTTAGAAGCAAGATTAAATTCAATACAAGTTTCAACGAGCTTTCCAGAGATGTCACCTTGCTAATAATAAGCAGAAAATACTAATTTCTCTGCAACTTTTAGCTTCCTCTTAAAATCAGTTTCTGATTTCAGTTGGAAAAGACCTCTAAGATCGTTGACTCCATATAGCAGCTGCAGCTCTGAATTAACATCCTTGTTTCCCTTTGACTGCACACCTTTCAAAGAAGCAACGAGAGCGCTGGAAGCAGAGGTCAGGAACTGCATGACGTGGCTCAAGGTTTCTTGTTTTCAACCCCGATCGCATCCTAGGAAGGCAGTCTGCCAAAGTCAGAGCACAGAAAAAGGTTTAGCAATCAAATTCTGCTTAAATGTAAATGCAAAGTCTGACATTTATTAGAGCAAAATTGTTCATAGCAGAAAGCAACGTTATTTTAGCCTAGAACTTTAGAATGTTTCTCAGCCTGGAGAACAGAAGGCTCTGGGGAGACATTATTGAGGCTTTCTGGTGCTTAAAAGGGGCTGTAGGAAAGATGGGGAGGGATTCTTTATCAGTCAGTGTAGTGATAGGACGAGGGGTAATGGTTTCAGATTGAAAGAGGGGAGATTTACACTGGAGAGAAGAGAAAAACTGTTGACACTGATGGTGGTGAGAGCCTGGCCCATAGAGTGGGCCCACAGAGTGTCCACAGAGGTGGTCGCTGCCCCATCCCTGGCGAGGTTGGCTGGGGCTCTGAGTGACCTGCTCTGGTTGCAGATGTCCCTGCTCCCTGCTGGGGGGTTGGACTGGATGACCTTGAGACATCCCTTCCCACCCAAAGCATTCTACAATTAAACAATTGATGATGAACAAACACAAGTTGGCAGCCTCCTGCTCAAAAGAAAATAGCCCCATCCCTGAGATGTGCTGTTTGGAGCTGGATGAATTTGCAAGCCTCCTCTAGTATATCTGGTTTTAAAGTCAGAGGCTTTCAAGCACTTTTAGCAACCTGCTTATCGATTACCAGACTTACTCGACTCTTCCAGTTCTGAGGTCTAACGGGAGAAACACAGAAGGTTAAACTTATCATAAACCGTGTTACAGCAGCTGTTAAAGCCAAAGTCTGAGAACCAACCAGCTAATGGAAAAGGGAGTCTCACTGTTGTTTTCAAGAGATGGGATTTCACCCACTGAATTGATGGATTCAATCATAAGATGAAAGTAGAAGACGCTGCTGTGATGCAAACACCATAACCAAAACCCCCAAACTCTCAGCTCTTTACTCAAGAATGCGTTGAGATGAAGATGAAAAAAAGCTAAATGTATGTTATTAATTTGCAGTTGAGACCCAATATAACCAAGTAACTCACATGTACAATGTCTGATTCCTATCACCTAAAGATCATGACCACCTAAACTAAGCATAGCAAGCAAGTAGCAAAATGGCTTCTAATGACAAGAAGAGAGGAGATTGCCTCATCACTTCATGGACATTAACTGGCATCCCACTCATACCCAGGTCAAAGATATGGACATCATCTTCCTCACCTTACTTATGAGAAGACAGGTGTGTGAGAAGAAGTAGTATTTTAGTTAAGCCTAGTGATATGACTTAGGAAGAAGTTCTTTACTATGAGGGAGGTGAGACAGGGGGGCAGGTTTCCCAGAGAATCTCATCCCTGGAAGTGTTTAAGACCAGGCTGGATGAGGCTTTGAGCAACCTGCTCTAGTGGGAGGTGTCCCTGCCCATGGCAGGGGGGTTGGAACTGGACGATCTTTAAGGTCCCTTCCAACTCAAGCCATTCTGCGATTCCATAACTGAAAAAAAAATACAAGTTATGAGGCATATCCTCTCTAGTTCAGCCTTTTTGTAGCCTTAAGCATCTGTAAGCCAGTGAAGAGCTGCCTTCTCCTCAAAAGATCACTGAAGTTTCTCTACAAGAGGGACTTCAACATGGCCAAGACATGTACCAGAGCACAACAGCCTGCTAGACCCTGCACAAGCACCAGCAGGCTCCCAGCTGGAGGACAAGTTGTAAAGCGTCCTCAGGGCTATCATGCCATGTGCTAGACACGTGACTACATCTCCTTCCATACCAGACATCTGCATTGTTTTCCCTGGTACCAATTTCCCTATTGCTAACTTCCTTCAGCCCCCAGCACAATTTCCAAATTACAGGCAACAGTCGGAACGATGCGCATGAAGTGCCGGGTCTTAAATGTTGTCATCTGTCTCCACTAAATCCTATCAGTTATTCTACATAACTGGCGAGAAGACAGATGACATCCTTCATTGTATTTCAGCAAATTTGATCTATTATCAATTATTTATGACCACTTTTGGTTGAAGCTGCGAGAGAGGGAACCCATTTTTCACGATTTGCCAACCGAGGCTTTCAGGGCTGGATTCAATTACAGCTAAGTTATGAGGTAAAGTTGGGATAAATGTTGCCACCCTCTGAGAGCTGTCACAGGCTCTAGCGAGGCTGAATGTCTCTTGTACAGCATAAGGACAGGACCAACCTCCAGCTTCAGCCCAGCAATACCATGATGAGGGCTGCCTTGGGGCCCCCGCAGTGTGGAAGAGCTGCCGCTTCCACAAAGGACCACAGATGATCCTTTTGGTTCGCTTGGACTATCGGCAACACCAGAGAGCACAACCTGCTTCTCATGCTCTGTGAAGAGCTGTTTCACAGAAGCAGGCCAGAAATCTTTCCTATCCCAATAAAAACTCCAATGCCTTGTCCCTAAGAGAACTGCACACCTAAAGTGTGCAACCCAAATCACCAAATTATCCTGTTTCTAGTACAACGAGCGCTGAGAACATAGCTCAGGCCCCTCCTGCTCCCATTCTCCTCTGTGAAGATGGCTTCCTGAGCAGCCTTGCTCAAGATGCTCCTGAAAGTAAAAGATTGCTCCTCATGGATGCAAAACAGCCAGGGCATATTGTGGGATATCGCAAAAGCTAGCCCATGGGGGTCAAGGAGAACATGGGAGGGGGCAAGTTACAGCCTTTATAGGCTGTATATAGACCCAGAGCAGAGAGTTCTTATGGAAACAAACACCTTCTGGGAAAAATCTCCAATAACCCAGAATTAGATTACATCCAAAACGTTCACCTGGATCCAGGTATTATCCTACAGAAAGCAAAGAGTAAAATATTGAGAGAGCAGCTGCCCTGTGCTCAGCAACTTAGCTCTACGGGGCACATTGACTGGGCGAGCTCCTCCAGCTTCAGCAGAGCTGCTCTTGCCTCACCCACCTGAAGGTCTGGCCCTCTCTTCACTACAGCCACTAGAGGTCAACCCAGCCACACACTTCAGAGCACCCCCGGCTCCAGCTTCTGCAGGAGCACTCGGCTGGGGCTGGTCCAGCGCCTGATGTTGGTGGCCACGGGTTTCTGAGGTGGTTTAGGGTAACTGTTGGCCTCTGGGAGCTGTGAAGCTCCACGTGGAAAGCTGTAGGTACCACCATGGGGCTGTGCAGCTCCAGTCTGGACCTGCACTGCAACCATTCTGGATCAGCCTCCAGTAAATTAGGGGATGCACAGATGCGTGGAGAACAAGGAGGAAAACTGGGCCTGGTGCTTGGTAGCGGCCGAGAAGCAATGATGCTCTTCGGAGCTGCGACGGATGCTCTGCTTACACTCTGAAATACAACACGAGGAAACCTGTATCTCCTTTTATACAGAATAATGCCAAACACCCCCCTTGCACATTCACATTCTCCACAATTTCCAGCGACAGCTTAATTTTTTTTTTTTTATCTGCCCTAGGAGCTTGTACAGCTACCCAGCACTTTGGACTCCAAGAAATCAGTGGGTGGAAAAGGCAGTTACAGTGGGAAACAGCTCCCCAACCATTCATCAGTCTCCAAGAAACAGGGTTTTCCTGGAAAAGCCAACACAACTAAGCACTGTTCTGAAATTATTTGCCTTTCATCTCCCCAGTTTTCCTGTTGCAACCTGGTAATTTCTTCCTTAGCTGAATGGCTGCTTTTCAGAGCCTGTTGTTGAACTTCCCAGTTTGACCAGTCTGTTCTTTCAACCCAGAAATGTACGGTAACACCCTCCTAACCTGTCCAACACCAGCTACACCAACCCCAATTTCCCCCACCCCTGTTGATTTTGTCACCTTCTCACATAGCCTTGTGCGATCTTCAGCCTCATTCTGCCTTCCTCCATTTGCTGTCTTCGTGCAAGGAATGTCCTCAAGTCTCTCCTGTAACTAGGGAGGGAACCAAGTATTTGATATATTTTGGCAAAAGATGAGCATCACAAAGTTTGCCTTCACTTAAAATTCTATCCACCTCCAGAAAAGAATGATTCTTGAACCCATTTTTCTCGATAAAGATGGATTTGAAGCTCAGGTAGCACCAGATTCCAGTTATTGCTGCCTTCTGAAAACCTCTATGCTAACAAAAAATATTATTATAAGCCTTGTTATGTTTTCTCCTCATTGAGAAACCAGAATTATAGATGAACTTCTATACAAATTGTGATTCATTGCAGGATGCAAACTGGGACCTACGCTGGTAATGGCTTTTCAAGTTCTTTTTATAACAGTCATCACATTTTCCTGGAGTAATAACGTGTGGTTATTAACCACTTCAAGCCCCTCTGTACCTTTAGGAACTTGCAATCTCACAGTGCTTCCAAAAATCAGAATCCAGATTCATTTTTTAAATGTGGAAATGTAGGGCAGTTATTTACTAGAAATGACATAAAAAGCCTTGATATTCTGTACCGACTGAGATTACAAATTCTAAATTATTCTATTGATCAGTAAAACATCTCCTTCCCTTTTGGCTTTTCCTTTTTTCCTTTTACTGTTCTGTAGTTTATTTTTGATAAAGAAAAAAAACCAAAGGGACCACAGCAGAAGGACACACTGGTTTCTAGAAAATGACATACAGCTGAAGACATGCTCCAGAACTGGGTATTAACTTCAAAACCCTTTTATTCACTCTTGCCAGATGCTAAGAGCTGATGCAGCAAATTACATTCCTCACCACCACCCCCCCCCAAAAAAACCCCCAACAAACCTGTGCTTTTGATGATGACTGTTGCTCACCCTTCCTGCTGGAGTTTGCATGAAGAAATGCAAGGCTCATGGGGCAGCGAGACAGTGGGCAGCTCAATGGGAGGGAAGGAGTGTTGAGCTCCCTGCTGCTCTTCTTCCTTGGCACCTTCTAGAATGCAGGATCTAGAAAGGAATACTGAGTTGCAAGCTCACAGGGGGTGTGTGTTTGTGAGGGACGTTCACAGAATCCCAGCATAGTGGGGGTTGGAAAGGGACCTCTGGGCCAGGCTCCCTCACACCAAACAAGTTTCTCCTCCTGCTCAGATGGAACCTCCTGGGTTCCAGTTGGTGCCCATTGCCCCTTGCCCTTTGGCTGGGCACTACTGACCAGAGTCTGGCCCCATCCTTTCGTCCCCCTGAAGGGGCCCTTTAGCTCTTGCTCAGCATTGCTCAGCTCCCCTCTCAGGCTGCTCTTTTCCAGCTGAACAGCCCCAGCCTGTCCTGGGCACAGAGATGCTCCAGGCCCTTCAGCATCTTCACAGCCTCTGCTGGACTCTCACCAGTAGCTCCTTGTCCCTTCTAGAACTGGGGAGCCCAGAACTGGACACAATACTCCAGAGGTGGCCTCCCTAGGGCAGAGTAGAGGGGGACAACCTCCCTCGACCTGCTGGTCACGCTCTTCTTAATGCATCCCAGGAGACCATTGTCCTGCTTTGCCACAAGGCCACATTGTTGGCTCATAATATTCCCCAACACCCATCGCGATATTCTCCTACCCAGCCAGTATCCTACTGCTGTGCAGGGTGTGGAGCTGGGATGACGGTTTTTAAGATGAATCCAAGGTTCTCATGTGTTTCAGGCCTGGCTTGAGCTGCTCTAAAGCTTAAAGAGTTGGAAAAGTCTTCTCGAAGCTCATGAATCATTCTCAGCTAATGAGAGTACAACGCTGCTCAGCTATCAAACAAACAGGCGTTATCTGCTCCGGCCCCAGCGGACGTGACTGCCGGGCTGAAACTCCTTGGCTGTGCCTCTGGCTGTTTGAACAAGCAGGTAAAGATAGTTTTGTGTTGCTCTTTCGCTGTCGTGGGCCCTGATTTATTTGGTAACTGAAAGTCCTCGGGGAAGACGGTGCCAAAAGCTCTGCTGAGTTCCTGTAAGGTTAAGTTCATTCTTTAAACCAGTAAGATTTTAGTGCTTTATAAAAAGAAAATGGTGGCCTTGCAAACCTCTCTGGGTCTTACCCAACCATAGGTTTTCAGCCATTAGGTCCTACAGGCAGGATAAACCAGAACCATCAATTACACCACAGCTGGAAAAAAAAACCAAAACAAAACAAAACAAAAAAAAACCCCAAAAAAACACAACCCAAACAAAACAACCCACAATGGTCAAGTTTTTCTTTGTATTTTTCTTTCATTATTTTCCTTCCCTCCTCCCTCTCCGTCCATTTCTGTCTATGGACCGATACCAAAGCATTGGATAAAGACACTCTGACGCTTGGATAAAGTGGCTCTGAAAGACAGCAGTCAGTGTGTGGACAGAGAGGTATCTCCAAAAGCTAACACAGCCCTGGCAAGCTGTGACGTTGAAAAATGGGTGGAAGGGCTTCCCCAGAGATCCTCTAAACCAGACAAAATTCCCTCTGACGCCACCAAGACTGCCGCTGAGATAACGGCCCGGGTCTCACATCGCTGGAAGGGAAAGCAGGTCAGTAAGCAGATCTCATCCCAGCAGAAACACTTCAAGCAAACCATGTCAGAAACGGAACCCTAGTCACCACGCTGAAAAATATTAATTAGATGTCTGATTGTTTTTTGATTTTAATTTCAGCAAAGCTCCGCGTTTCATGGCCTCACACAACGCAAGAGAACTTACGCCGGACTTTCCAGGTACACACAGAACCCTGGAGCAGGGTGCACCCTTTCCTAAATCAGCCAGTAATTCCCAACGCTTCTGCATTCATCTAAAATAAATCAATATGCATCATCTCGGCCAGGCCTGTAGTTGCAGGCAGATAAAATCAGCTGGCCTGGGAAAGAGAAACAAATGAGTATTGTGTACATTCTAATATTACACAGGGAAATGTTTTCCTCTCTTCTAAAATGTAAATACAACTTCTGTTCTGCAGATGTGTGGAACTGTAACTAAGCAACACTCATAAGCACGTCCTGAAAGTATCTTGAGGAGACTACCTTCCACTTTTAACTTGCCTGTGGAGACTCAGCAACCCTGGACGGTTGGGGTTGATTTGTGGTAGCCTGTAGTGTTTGTTATCTTTGTGAAGTGTAGGATTTGGATGCCTGGCTTTCCATCATCACCAAAGCCTCCAGGATCCAAGGCTCTGTCCTGGATCACCCTTCCTGCTCAGACCGTGCCGCCGGCTTCACCGGCAGTGGAGCGTTTGGTCAGAACTTCCCTCTTCTCCACATTTCTCTTTCCTCCCATTCCTGCTTTACACAGCCCAGCCTCTTCCTGGGATCTGCCAGGCACCAGCGTCAGCAGCCCATTGAATTTCCCTCAGAACAAAGCTACTGAGGCTTTTTGCTCCATTATTTATATCAGGTCCTATGTGGCTCCAGCAAACACCAAAGGAACCAGAGCCAAAGGACCAGAGAGATGTGGCTGGAGTGGGGTAGGTGGAGATGGAGAGATGGGGAGAGGGAGAAACACCTTCACCATAAGATCTCCAATGACCTGTGGAGCCACATCCTCTACCTCCTATGTTCCCTGCTGAGCTCCCTGGCAGCACCAATACCCCCCTACCAGTGTAACGAGAAAGAGCATCCACAAAGGAATCTCTTTTCCCTGGGGTGGGAGAGCCAGGGAGGACAGGGGACTGGAAGCTGAAGCTTATGGCTTTATTGCAACATTCCCAAATATTTAATCTATTGGTTTAGGTTTAGGCCCCAATATTTTGGCATTCAAGGGCAAGAAGAAAGCAGGAAGCATCTCCCTGTTATTTCAGTCATATATATTTATATATATATTTCAGTTGTGTATATATATTATCTGCCTGTGAGTCCACCAGCTGGTTTAGTTGCACAAAAGGCCAACAGAATTCTGCTTGAAATGAAAACTGCTCACAGCCACTCTTCTTACAAACAGCACAAACGGGCTTTGGGAGCTGCTCTGCTCTGACAAACGTTTTTCATGCTAATCACAGCTCTCTCTTACCTTGTGCTCAGCTCATCACAGCCACCTGCTGTTCTACATCACAAGGAGACTGCGCACGGAGCAACTGTCCTCTTTGACTCTGTATTTGTTCCTGTATCTCAGGCTGAGCTCCAGCTGGGCTGTCGACATGATAAAAACATTTAATAACAATCACATGTAAGTAGAGCAACTGCCCAGAGCTAATTGTTCTCACAGTATTGCTGCAGTGGCCTCAAGGAAACAGTCATGGAAAGAAATGAAGCATCGGGCAACCAGCACCAAATCTCACCATCCTGTACCTACACCTCTAGAGATAATAAGATAACGTGACCTTGAGGGACAGAACTGCTCATTATTTGCCAAACCCTGGGTACTCCTGTACAAAGGGTGAGCTAAGAGGTTCAATGCTTCTTCTGCTTTCTGCAGGGTGAGCTCTTATAGTTTAGGCGAGGACAACCCTGCGTGATGATGCAAACTAAAATGTTCACATGAAAAAATAACAAAGGGAAGCTATTCTTGGAGCCATTTGGGCCACCAGCTTCTTCCTAACTGGTGCGGAAATATCAGCTTTGAATAATTAATGCTTGAAGCGGGTGATTCTGGCTCAGGAGAAGGAAGCAGCATATGCTGATCCACTGGTGGTCCTTCCCACTGGAAGTGAATCAATTTTTGTACTGCCCTTCATGGGGGATTACTTGGCCTCATGCACAGCAGCAGTAACAAGACCATGCCCTGTTTGCCTCAATAGATCTGGAGAGGGAGAGGTTCAAGGTCTGCTGGAAAGAAGAGGGTTCAAGCCTATTCATAGCACCACCCTCCCACTTTAGGGCCTCGACAGCCCTAGCAAATGGGCAACAATGTCCGCACACTAGCAGCTGTGCTATGGGAGAAAAGAAACAGACCCTATGACCAAACCAGGCACCCTGACACATCTACAGGGTTGCATCCTGTCCACTGACTGCTGCATATCCAGGGAGGCAATAGCAAAGCATGTTTTTTTACCTCAGAACATCATGAGAGGGATGGGCAGGGCCCACCAGCTGTCACCTTCACCTATACATACCACAGAGACATTCCTCCATGAGACAGCAGCTGTTGTGTGGATGTTGCCTCTGGAATAGCTTCTCTCTTCAGATTATGGCAGGTTGCTTTTTTTTTTTTTTTTTTCAAAACCAGAGCATGAGGGATGTGCCTACAAATACTTTAGGTGCTGGTCTCTTCTCCCAGGTACCTAGTGATAGGACGAGAGGAAATGGGCTTAAGTTGCGCCAAGAGAGGTTTAGCTTGAATAATAGGGGAAAAAAAACACCTGGAGGTGTTCAAAAACTGACTAGATGTGGCACTTCAGGTCATGGTTCCTGATAATACTTACTAGATGGTTGGACTTGATGATCTTAAAGGTTGTTTCCAAGCTTAATGATTCTATGATCTTCGCGTGCTCTTCCTTAAAAATGCTGGTCTATGTTTGCTGACCCACTACAACATGAGAGTTTGTGATGCTGATCAAGTATCAAAGTATGAAATGATGAAAACTTAAGTCTCACTTCACTTTGGAAGCCAGGGTGAGAACTTCACAACCTCATGTCCAAAACCTGTATCTCCATTCAAGACCCTCTTCCTCACAAAACTCGGGTAAGGATTACAAAAACTGGGAAGGAATTTCCACCTGAGCCCGAAAGGAACAAAGACATTACAGTAAGAGGACAGCAGAGCTCTGAGCTCAAACGTCATCTTGAGATGCGCAAGTACCTCATGCAAGGAAAGCAAGCCCTGTGGTAAAACCTTGCTGTTATGCAGCAAAGCTACAGGTTTTGAAAGTTCTTCTTTCTAAAATCCCTCACACGATACAAAGACACACAAGATGGCCAAAAACCTGGACACGCTGCACGGTCTTTTTTGTGTGCTCCCACTTTTGTACCCTATAAAAGAGAGGTTTATGGTCCAATACAGGAAAATGGGGGTAAGTTTGGCTGATGGTCTCACGTGAAGGAAGATTATCTGCTCTAGCTGAAGATGGCCCTGCTCTCAGCAGGGGGGTTGGACGAGATGACCTCTAGAGGTCCCTTCCAACCCACACATTTCTATGATTCTATAATTACCTTAAGGTACCTTAGGGAAATTAGCAATTTTTCTCAGCAAAGAAGCTCTGCATGAGCCCTGTCAACCCCAGCCTACTGTCCTGACTGGTCCAGCATTTTTAGACCAGGCAGAATCTTGTCCCACAGAATTTCAGGTAGTTGCTGAAGTTCAGCTACTCAGGGGCTTCTCAGGAGCTGAGGATCCTCGTGTGCAGGGAAATACCGAAATAGTATGATTTTTTTCTATCCCTGTGGTGTGAAAAGGCAAAACCTCTTCAGGTCTAGGAAGAAGCAGGTAGCTGCAGAGATCCTGTGTATTCCTTATCTCCTCGAGGAGACTATAGCTGCGTGAACCCTCAAGGCTTTTTTTTTAAAACACAGTCTCATGCAACTTTGGGTGCAGGTCGGGACACGAACTCCAGATCAGCTAAGTCTATTCAACTCAAGGGATAGTTCAAATAGCAGGACACACATCCTGGAAAGGACAGGGCTGGAACCAGGAAAATAACTTCACTGATGACTAAAGCTTGAGCCTTCAGGCAAAACAAATGACCTTTGCCCTTTAGAAACCAAACACAAAAATAAATTTTGCTTCACATTAACGAGATATAACAAATAAGCTAAATGATAATAATGACCTTCTGGTTTTTTTTTTTTTTTTTTTTTTTACCAGAATATTATTTCCGGCATATCTCAGTACAAAAGAAAATAATGGTTGGCAAAGAAAAGGCTGGTCTGAGAAGGAAACACTTTCCTCCTCTGCTCCTTTTAAAACTGATGTAGGTCTCCTTTGAAGAGCTGAGGCTCAGTACAGCTGTGACTATGAGCAAGTGTAACAAATTAGTCATATCAAAATTTCCTTCCTGACTGACTGTGAGTAGCCCACTTACTCGACCAGCCTAACACATTATTTTCTTTTAACGGGGCTGACAGGGACAAGTGCTGGACTCTGTTCGGATTTGCCATGTTTATGCTGATAAAGCCCCTCCAGCTAAGTCTAAGACCTGGAATTCCTTGCTTCTTGCCAGGAGCTCTGTCAGCCCAAGCACGCCTGGTCACCAGCTTAGACAACGGCCACAAACACTACCCTGGAGCAATCTGGAGAGTCAGAAGTCAGCCAAGGAGCAAGTGGCTATTTTGCCTAAATACACCACCTCAAGTTCATCTCAGTCTACACGGGCAGCCACAAATGACTTCACCTTCCAGGCTCACAGCTGTAAGAGAAGCAGTTCATCTTAGAATCACAGACTCATTGGGATGGGACCTCAGAGCTCTTCTAGTCCAAACCTTCTGCAGTGAGCAGGGACATCTGCAACTAGAGCAGGTTGCTCAGAGCTCTTGCCGTGTTTCACCACAAAACATCCCCAAAAAGCCCACCCCTGCTAGCTGGGTGCACAAAGGCACTTCCATAATTGCTCCGTACCACTGAGCTGTGTGAGATGAACATGATGCCCCTGGGTATACATCATGGCCCTGAACCATCACTTATCCTGGCCTGAGCACTCAAGAGGCACAGGTAGAAGAGACACCGTGCAGCCTAAACTCCATGATCCAATCCACCACCTTAAGTCCTGAGCCCTAGAGAAAATACAAGGGCTGTAGCACTCTCAACTGGATGAAGGTGTTCTACCAGAGCAAGGTGATCAGAGATATTAACCACCCCCATGGTTAAGACTTTGCTAGTTCAAGTCAACGTGACAAATCTATTCTTTAAAGGCTTCAAATCCCACCATAGAGACAACAGTGAAAGGGTGGTCGAGTCACCCAGGACGGACTCACTTGCCCGTGACACAGTTAGGCCAAATGAGGCTGCTGCACAATGATGGTGCTGGACAAGAAGCAAAGGAAATTGTTCAGGCAGTCCTGGCAAAAACTCAGTCATAAGCAGGGACTCGTTATAGCTGACATCTACTGTATTAGAAGAAATCCCCAGTGCTTTAGCGTGGGGGTGAGATATTAACTTCTGCTTAAATGAGCCAATCTGGACAATACATTTTGGCAGCTTCTCTTAGTTGGCCATGAGCAGGGAGAGAATTAAGACTCGGCTGTCAGGAGAGAAATCAGCCTATTTGAACTACTGACCCTACGATAAAAAGCCTGGGCTTTCATTGTCTCCAACGTTTAAAGTTAATTAAGCCAATAAATGCAATACAGTGTCTAAAAAGAAAAAGGGACAAGTTTTTGCCTATGTCTCAAAGAGCTCTAAGTGGGTATCTCCTTGTCCTTTCTTTTCTTCCCTCTGCTTTGGGATTTTGAAAGAAGGAGGTTGGTTTACAGGCTAGAATATGAATTTTTCTCTAGCTTTTTCTCCATTGCCATGAACTTTTTTCCCCCCCCCCCACAAAAGTCTCTACAGATTGAAAGGTTTTCGTGCATCTTAAGCTGAGAAACTACTCAGGAGAAAATTTACAGCTAGAAGACACTGTAATTATTTCTGTTCTATACAGCACTTCAATGCCTCCCGTGAGAAGTGAAACCAATGACACAGGGAACAAGAAGCGAGGGACCACCACAGGTGATTAACTAGTCAGTCAAAGCAGGAATGCACAGGCACAACGCCTTTGGCAGCAATGTGTAGACAGAACAAGGGGATGAGATCACAAAGAGCATGCTAAATTGGAAAGGAGTTAAAAGAGAGTTCGTAACTGACGTCTGAACGAGCTTCACCAGCTCCTGGACCAAGTGCTACTGCGCAGTCAGATATTTGAAGTGAGGTGACTGAATTTCCAAGCTCTCCACTCTGCAAACCCCTGCTAAAGGGATCCAAGCCCCGTTCTATAGACAGTGCCTCTATCTCACCATCACAGACAAGAATATAAACCAGGCCACGTCTGGAGACAACAGACCTCTATTTTAGGACGAGGTTTTCCTTTACATGGGGAATCCTTGCCACTCAAAAGTTAGCTGGGAAAAGCTTCCCAGGGGGTTTAAATATGGGGCAAACCTTCTCCATCTCATGAGCTTCTCTCCTTTTCAAGATGCCACTTTCAGCTTCCTCAGTCAGCCTTTAAGACTTTAACGCAACCTGCAAACAGGGCACGCAGCCCGTATCTGCAGCTGGAAGTGCCTCTGTGAAACAAACAGGTTTTCCCTCAAATACTGGAGCTCTGGATGATTTCTGACCACCGCAAGTTATTGTCATGCCTCCTGCTGCTTCCAATTAGCTTCTAATTACACAGCGTAATGTATGGAATATAAGAGGCAAATGTGCCCATTAGTATGAATGTGATGAGACCACAGAGAGTGTGGCTGTATGAGCTCCTGAACTGACTTGAGAGTGACTGATTGTCTTCATTTTGGTTTTATTCCCAGTGTTCAGCCTCGCTTCGTTTGGGGTTTGCAATTTAATAAGGTTTTCAACCAGAATATTACAGCGCAAAGCTTTCATCTCATCTGGATTTCCTGGAATTAGTTTAAGAATTGTAAATAAAAGATGAGGTGGGGGAGGAGGGCAAGGAAGACACCAAATGTCCAATGCTAGAGCTGTACTCTTTTGAATGGTTGGGAGAAAGATGGGGGGAAGTCAAGATACAGTGCCCACTGAAAAGCGGTGGGCATAGAATCCTCCTGATTGAGCTTCTCTTCCTTCTTTTTTCACTCAGGAACCTGTGTTCCTGCAGCACCAGTCAAGGTGAGGAAGGATTTTTTCTTTCTGCATCATTCCCAGGTCACACTGGACATAGTCTGTTTCATTTATTACAGCTAACACACACTCCGTTGTGTCACACCGTGACTACACTCAGGTCCCTGCTGGTCATTTGTCCTCCAGGACTAACATCACAAGGTGCTGTGGGAAATCTCCCCTTCAAGTCCTTTTCCTTTGATCACTGGTATTACGCTGGTACGGATCCGGTACGGATCCACCACCCTCCCTCACCCTCTCCTGGGAGCACGAGCAATAGATGCCGATGCGGAAAGGAGCTGTGCTCAGGAGTTAATGAGAATTTTGAGTGCCTTGCTGGAAATGCTTTCAAAAGAGAGCAGAAGTTCAGAGGAAGAAGAGAGCGATGGCTCTGTGAGGTCCGAGTGCCCGCAGGATAAAGGACACGAGACATGTGGGCCCTGTGGCAATCTCAGTTGGTGTCTGACAGGTCCAGCTTACACATCTGGACCCCTTTAGAATTCAGGAAGGATTTTTTTTTTTCCCTTGGTTGGTCGACTGGTTGTTTTCCTTACAAACAGGAAATAAAGGAGGACATGAAATGAAATGACAAGCAGAGCTCCACGCATTACACCGCTCAGCTGGGAAGCTCAGTGTGAGCCTCTGAAGGGGTGGGAGTTCCAGGGACTGCACATCCCCACTCGTGACCCCTTTCTTCTCAGCCCTTCCCTTTTATCCTATGACTGAGAGGACTTTCTATTTAACCAGCACGGGGAATCCTTCATCTCAGCTGCCCAAAAGCCAGACCACTACTTAATTTAAAACACAGAAGCAAATTAAAGACAGTGAAAGAGAGTTAATGAGGGGCATACAGCCTCCATTGTCTGTGGACCAAGATGGCAGTAACTTTCAGCATAGGGATAAAAAAAAAATAGTCTGTATTATATTCTTCAGTTTCCAGAGACACCAAATCTTTTCTTGGTCATTTTGTTATTTCTGTATCAAAGACTTCACTTTGGCAATGGCTTCACAGCACTTAAGACTGGACAAAAACCATCAAAACTTGCTCATCCACAGCACCAGATCAGCATCATTTAGCTAAAATGAAATATTTCTGATGGGACAAATGATACTTGCTTAAGCCCAGTGCAAATCCCCAGCATTGTCCCTAGTTAGTGGTTCTGGCCTTCGCTGTCATTTTGCACAACTCTGTAAGGTTGGGGGGGGGGGCAGATCCTACCCCTCTGCTCTCGGGGAGACCCCCCTGCAGTGTTGGGTCCAGCTCTGGAGTCCTCAGCACAGCAGAGACAGGGACCTGTTGGAGCGGGGCCAGAGGAGCCCCAGCAATGCTGGGAGGGCTGGAACCCCTCTGCTGGGAGGCCAGGCTGGGAGAGTTGGGGGGGTTTCAGCCTGGAGAGGAGAAGGATACAGCGAGACCTTGGGCTTTCAGGACTTGAAGGGGCCTGTCAGAAAGATGGGGACGGGACTTTTGAGCAGGGCCTGTTGGGACAGGACAAGGGGTGATGGTTTAAACTAAAACAGGGGAGATTTAGACTGGAGAGAAGGGAGAAATTGTTGCTGCTGAGGGTGGTGAGACCCTGGCCCAGTTACCCCAAGAAGCGGTCGTTGCCCCACTGAATGATGAACCACTGCAGATGAGGTTGGCTGGGGCTCTGAGCAAACCTGTTCTAGTTGCAGATGTCCCTGCTCCCTGCAGGGGGGTTGGACTAGAGGACCTTTAAAGGTCCCTTACACCCCAAACCAGTCTATGATTCTATAACATCTCAAAGAGAAGCTAGCAAATAGCCAGATGAGTCATTGCCAACGAGCTTATCCTGCCCACCCCCATACCAATCGTGAAGCAATACAGCGGGGCTGTTGATTTCTTGTCAGACCCCTCACATTCACACTATGCTCACAGCCAGAGCTGACTTTTGCCTCAAGCACCAGCTCTAACTAAAAAGGAAAGTAAAGGGCATGTTTTTCTGCTGTTTCACAGACAACCAATGTTAGCACAACATACCATCTCTAGACGAAATGTTTGCTACCAGCAGATCCATTCATCTTCTCTGGGAGGAGTCGTTTTTGCCAGTCTTGCTCGTGTTGGTGAAGGGGCAGCAAAGAGCCTTTTATCTGAAAGCACGTTTCCCTGGAGATCAAAAGTATATTCTTTAGTTTTCAAATCTTCCCTCTTTACCCTCAGAGTTCCCATATACGGGAAAAAAACGGCAAGACCTTAGTGAGAGTGGCTATAAATCACACCCACCACTGATCCTCTTATCCAGTAACCATAACACGTCCTACATTGAAAGCCTTTCTCTGAGAGAATCAAATAAATTATATTTTGCTTGCCAGCACGCTGAACCTTCTGCCGGTTACTGTAAAGGACTGAGAGCACAAAGGTACAGTCTTTGGGCAGCTCTTCTTCCAACGTGGACTATGAACATCAAAGGCGGCCCTTATCAGAAGCTGCCCTTTCTCTGCCTCTGTTTTTGACAATGGGCTGAGCTCCTCCCGTGCGTTAAAAGAAACAGAATTAAACCACTTGAAAACAAAAACCCGCTTGCTTCCAAAGATAATAAATGATCTTTGCTATAAATATCACCACAACTAAACAGAGGGGCATTAAAATAATTAATTATTGCATGAAAGGTTAAATAAGAGCTTGTTAAAGAGGTGAAGCAAATGACACATTCTTTGTACATCTTTTCCAATGTTCAAGCTTTTGAAAATTTTATCAGCTCTGAAGTTGATCAGAAGAATAAGCAAAATTCCATTTCAAAACAGTAAAAGATCATCATTTTGCCTATGAAAACATTAGTCAGTGTGAAGCCATCCTACCTCCAGACAAATATTTTTTTTTTTTATTTTTGGCCCCATTTGTCATCAGAGTCGAGGCAAGCTCGGCTCCGACTCCAAAGAAGGGATAACACGAGTCATCGAGTCATCGTCAAGGGATTCTTGTGGAACAAACCTGGGTTTTTTGCGTTCTTCACCGCAAAGCCCTTGAGAATCTACCTCCTTCTCCCCAAGAAAAACGTATCACACACGTCACCACCACACAAGTTTGCCCCATTCGAACTCTCCGATCTCTTTCAATTCCAGGGGCATCACAAAGCCACTCACAGTAGTACACGCCCCTAGCTCAGAAATGATGCTGCTGTCTAATAGAGCTTAGGCACAGAAAGTAAAGCCACGTGAAGTTACTTCAAGAAGTAACTTGTTTTTCATCATAACAGGACAGAGGATGGCTGCAATTTCTGCTTTAATCTCATTTTTCCTGAGCAGCTCTATTTTCACTTTCAGGGCTCTTCATCTTTTCCTGACAGATCGATGCGATTCGGTGCTAGCTGAACCTCTACAGCATCTCAAACCTTTACCTTCTTTCAAGCAATGTCTCTGACTCATCAGCTCAACAATTACAAATAAACCAGATTTCCCAGCTCTGTCACTGTGAGTAGAGACCCCTGAAAATCAGCACCTACAGACACTGCTTTGAACATGCCATGAGAAGCTGACTTCCTGGTGCAGAGCTTGCCTCCTGAGAAACCTCTGCTCTGCCTGAGCGGCGAGATGTGAAAGTCATGCAAATGAGAAGATAAGGTCTCCTCTCCTTGTCAAGAAGGGCACTTTAATTATGTTTCTCAGTTTTAAAATGCAGTTAGATGACTTTGTTTTATAAGCGCTTGGGAGCCTGAGGCACGCATCTGTATTACAGTTGGGTGCCTTTATTGCATATTGTATTTTTAATTGTTCCTTAGAAGATCAAACATTTTTCTGCTGAGATATCTAATCCATTATTATTATCATTATTATTATTATTATTATTACTATTTCTGATTCCACATTATTTGGATCACTGTGGTGCTTGTCAGCCGCATGACTTGTGCGTATCTTTCTTTTTCCTCCTCCCTCAAAGGGTTCTGTTGTTTGGATTATGCAATCATTTTGTTAATACCAGGACAGATGGCCACAAGGAAAACACACAGGGTGCTCTCTCTGATAGATACTTGCCAATATCAACAGGAAAGAACAGAATTAAATTCATGAACTTTAGAGAGAAAGCACAAGCCTGTTCTCGAGCAGGGAACAGCCTGATGCTTTCATGTACCCAGTGACAAGCTAGAGATGTGCAGGTTGCCAGACCAGAATAACCCAAAACAGGGCCTGAAGTCACCTTCAGAGGTCATATAGCAGAGGGCTGCAAGTACCCGGCTTGTCGCTGATGGCACAAGGTCAGATCAGGTGAGGAACAAGAACTTTGCTATCCCAGCCACCCAAAAGATCTCTCATCATCTGAAGCCCACAGCCTTTCTCACTCTGCCCACTCTTTATTCACCTCCTTTTCTTCTGCAGCCTTCTGTAGTTTGGAAAACCACTCTGATATCTCCTTGATGTCACCTCTAAACTAGGACAAACCCAGCACACAGTGATTTAGCCTCCTGCCCCCACAGCAACACACCATCAATGCCAGTTCAGTGACTTCTGCCCGTAACTGCTGGGGGAGCCACACGATACGGTGTGAGTGGGGGAAGACGGTTTCCTACCCTGTGCAGAGATAAACCAGATTTCAGCTTGAAGACTTGCAGATTTGGCTGTAAACTCACCAGACTCCTGTTGCCGAAAGGAAATCTAAGGCATCTGGAAAATTTCCATCCTCCTGATGCTGCCGGTTTCCCATGATGTCACTGCTTGTTCTTAACCAAGAGAGAGGCTCTTAGATGTCACTCGGTAACACCAGGAAATCCATTTCCATCCCTGCAGAAAGAACTTGTGGCACAGGGGGTCACTAAACAACAGGAAGATTTAATAAGAGAATCCCCATCACCAATTAAAAATACATCTTTTTTTAAGGATGGGGTGGGGGGAGGAAAAAATAAGTTATAAATGCAACCTGGTGCTCATGTTACCAGCAATATTACGTTGTTAAATTAGGCACTGCTGATATGAGAGAAGTGGATATACAGTCAAATAAAAAGATAACGTTTGCTTTGCTAAACATGTGGCCTCTGACACGTTCCATACCTGGCAAAAGTTTGTCAGAACTTTGTAAATCCAGAAGTCTCGAAATAATTAACTGGAGCAAAGCAAGAGAGAAGAATTGGGCATCACCTCTAGCGGAGAACTCTGCATTTCTTTAAACCAAGTGACAAAGCCCAGATCCTGCTCGGGCCAATATTCCTCATCTTTACAATCAAAACGCAGCCGCATACACTAAGCAGATGCTCTACTAAAGCTTCCACCTATATATTCTGTGAACATAAACCTCAAGATGAAACATGCTCCTTCCAATACCTCGGAAAGGTCAGCGTACTGGTATTAAGGCTTGTGCTTGCACGCCCTATGAAACAATATTTGTTAATATCATTGCGTTGGTCTCAGGCAGAAATGGGTAATACGGCTTTGGGTCTGATGGTTTGCTAAACCATCATGTAGAATTCCTGCTATCAGTCACTCAGGGAACTGTTCTTGCCCTCAAACACAGGTCTTGAAGTTTTTTCTTATCTTCGCTAGCAATTAAAGTGAAAATTAATCTTGAGGAGGCTCTTCCTCGATTTCTGAACGAGCTGGATCAGAAGGTTCGTACACTGTGTGGCGACCACTTCAAGAAAAATCATCTTCAGCTGTAAATAGCACAAGGCAAGTTGGGTGTCACTGTGAAATGGCACAAGTCAGAATGAGAACCCCTCTGCAGATGTGACCCTATAGCCCCATGTAATGAATTCGATGCCAGCAATAATTGAAACAAGCAACTGCTTTTAAAGTAAGATGAGGGAGCTTTTCCGTGTTTGTTCAAGTGGATCATATTAACGAACATCAGCTTTTCACAAACCTGACCCACTACTGGGGAAATATAACAACTGGCTTCTGCTGTCTAGAAGTAGGGTAGATTTTGGAGAGTGTTTGCCCAGCGCAGAGACCAGCCTCTGGTAAGATACATGCAAATGTCAGGGCTGCTCAAAACCTTTCCTCCAAGAAAATGGGAGCAATGCAGCCCGTGTGTATCTCGGCAGACGTTTTTCAGTACAGGACTAGAGCTAACGCTGTGGTAAATAAATACAGAGAAAGGCAAAGTCCTGAACTTATATGCTGTGTTCTCAGAAGAGCTCAGGCAACTTCCCTGTAGGATCTGAAGTACTCGTGCAGTGATGATTTATTGCTGACCAGGAATGTTTTTCCCCATCTTGACATTTTAAAATGGATTTTTTATTATATTCATTCCCATGCCAACCCAAAGAAAATGTCACAAACTGAAAATTAAACTAGAAGCCTGAGAAAAACTGATTCTGATTCCTCGTTTCAGCTCTTGCCTTCCTTCATTCACTTATTCCAGCTGTCATTCCATTGTTTCAAACGCTTTCCATTAAAAATGGCTTTGATGAACGCACATTTGGTGATGAAAAAAGTTGTCAAAAAGAACCCAGTGGTATTTTTATTCATGCTGGTTCTACAGAATGTTGAGTGAAACTGAAGGATGACACGCCAGCTGAGTTTATTTTCTCCATCTGACTTTTCCTAACAAATGCTCATCTGCCTTAAAAAAGTTTCGTTTCACTTCAGAGCTCTTTAGCGGAAGCGCACGAAGAATGAAGACAATTGAGGGGACTACTGGTGACACCTTCCCTAAGCACCCACCTCATCCCAGCTGCTGGGGACTGACACAATCCCACTTGTTTCATCTGCATGAGCAACACTAACGATTTCAATCATAGGTACGAACACAGCAGGAAGAATTGACCACGCACCTACGACACCACGGCTGGCAGTAGAAGTTTGTTTTTTTCCTACAGATCACACTGAAGTGGTGGTTTCTGTCCCCAGATCTATCAAGTCAACCTTCCCATAAAGGGGAAGCACCAGGGCTCATCTCCCCGGCAGCAAGTTTCCTAAGTGTGGCAAAATGAAGATGTGTTTCCCACGTAAATTAAAATTGTTCTTATGATTGTAATATTTGTATCCCCAAGAGGAGAAGAGTGTTTGAGGTGGGTGGATAAACAAATATTCTAATCGCATTCTTCTGAAAGCTAAAATTTTATTTCAACATCAGTTACGCTTGTTTTCCCCCCCTTTTTAATTTCTTCTCTTAGCTCAGTGGGAACTATTAAAAAAAATACACAACAAAAACATGTCCTTGCAGCTTGCTGCTTTTCGATCTGTGATGATTTATTTGCATGTTTGTTTTCCTTGTTATAATGATTGGTTTAATATTTTTTCTCCTTTTTTGGGGGGGTTACTGTTTTCACAATTCATTTACTTGATTTCATTTACTTGATTTCTAACTGATGAGTGATTAACCCAGGGGCAGTCAATCCGCAAATCAACAAGCCAACTGGGTTGCATTCACTCATGTTTCTGGCCCCACTGGCTGTGTTTTTACCACACTTTCAGTATGGGTTCCAGCTTGGAACACCAGCGGCAAGAGCGCCACTGCATACTGGCCCAAGGTGACAGGAATACAACACGAACCACAGCTTGCAACTGAGCCTGGATGTGGCCCCACATCCTTGCTATGGAGCTGCCATTACCTCGTCTTCATTGGGCCTGTGAAGGATAGAAAAGTTGGCATTCCAGAAGAAAGAAAACCTGTATATAAGCATGGACTAGGGGAAAGGAGAGAAATCTGGCTGTGGGTTGTGGCGTGTGGCACACAAGCTGGGAGCACGGTCAGGACAAATGCACGGTGAGGGAGGCCACAAGGATTCCATGAGACAGACACCTACTTTCTAGCTCACACTTCCACAAAGCAGCTTAAGCATTTCCACTGTAGTTCTTCAACTAATGTGATCATATTAATTTATTAGGTTTACAGCCTAACCACGTGATCGCTTCGTGCTTTACAAAAAGCCTTTACATTTTGCCATCTATGCAACCCACAAGGCTCTGATGCCTTCAGAACATTTCCCTCCATAGGCCAACGATACAAAAAACACAAGAGGAGGTAGGTCCTCCATCTACACTGAAGAGAAGGCAGCAAAGAGAGAGGTATAAAGAAACAGCAGTACACAAGGGGACCAACACTGTGGTTTGTATTTCCCTTGTCTGATCACAGGTCTATCTGATCAGTGGCATCTACATCTGACAGAGCAGAAGGGAGCCCAAGGTGACTAATCATTGTGTTTCATGAAGATAGGGAGCCTGGTGAGAGGTAGAAATCTGCATTAGTGCCCTGAGGGCAACAGGAACACAACCTTCTCTCTGGCTTTGAAGGACCTACACCCATGATAACTTTGGATATGTGAGGATATTGCTGCCTCTCCGGCATATTTCCTACTGCATTGCAGCTCCTGTGCCGTGGAGCTTGACATCTTAACAGCAGGGGAAAAGAAAATGTTGGCAGATGGAAACACAACAAGGACTGAGGAGAAACAATTGAGAAGGATGTATCTGTTCACTCAGGCTGCCCCATCCACTCCAGTCACTTTCTTTGTACCCTTGGTCTTGGGATTTTTTTTAGCTGAATCAGTAGCTGGAGAGAAGAGGGCTTCAAGAAGGCAAAGACGGGCCTTGTAGTGAAAATACGGAGTTTCTGCTTCGAAACACACAGGAACGCTCAATGTCAAACAAACAGACCACATGGACACCTCCCAGATAACCACATCCCTATATTACCAATACTCCAAAAAGTTCACTGCCCCTCCTCACGTCCACTATTATGTTTGCCCTCCAAAATGTTTGCTTCCAAAAAGGGCTAGTGGAAAAAATTAACAATGCTCAAAATATTCCTGGCCCAGACAAGACATGGAAGAACCTGAACTCAGGCGATCCCTTCTTGTTACTTTTGCTTGTCATGAGCTGGCAATTACCTAAAATTTAAATGATCCACTAAGCAAAACCACAAGAGACAATCTTTTGAAATTCATCCATGGATGCACTGAATTCTTCACATGGGAAAGGTGAAAAGCAGGGAGGGGAAGATCTTATACAAGCAGAACCAAGAGAATCATCATCTGGCCACAGGTAAAAATCTCTCTCTTACTTCTGTGGACAGATTTTTTTCAGCACTGACCACCTACAATATACCTGGTCTATGTCAGTTCCCATCTGCCCAAGCACAGCATAAGAATATATGATGTTATAGTCTCCTCCAAATGGAAACTCTGGAAACAAATGTTACATCCCATCAAAATGTTTCTGACAAAAACATTTTTCACTAAATAAAATGTTATCGAATGACATTTTGAGTTTGGTTAGGGTAGGTACCTGGGGTCTCAAGTGAAGTCGCAAAGATCCCAAATGAGAAAAACAAAACAAAACAAAGAACTACCACCACCAAGTCTGACCTTGAGAATCTGAAAATGGATGTTTTGACAGCTCAGCTTCACAGACAGGGGAAGGTTTGATCTCATTCTAACAGGGAATTTCAAAACCTTAAAGGCTGTTGCAAGGCAGAATTTCTTGTTCCTCAGCCAGCTCTTGTTAGCATAGCCATAATAATCATACTCCGAGATTTACGGATTGTCTTGTATCCCCATAGAACTTAAAGCGGTTTGCTGGTCACAAAAAGCACGTACGAAACAACCGTGCTCCTCACCAAGCCAAGAAGGTTCTTCTGCACTGAAACGTGAGAGCTGTTGAAGAAAGGACAGACTTACGCTTTAAGAATAAGTGTGAGGAAAATACAGCAGCTAATTAAATGGAAAAAGGGATTTAAGAAGGCAACTTGCAATTTTTATAGTGGTATTAAGAAGAAAGCAAACAAGCAAGTGGTCTCTTGACTGAAAGAATTTGTAAAAGTCTCTGCAGCATCTGCTGTCTCAAGAAGGACATCTCTTTCCAGCTTCATTTGCCCCTGCAACCCCAGTTTTAGTCCCCCTAAGGCTAAGCACCATGTGCCTGGTTCCACCCGATGCAGCAAACCCCAAGTCATGGGAGATTCGTGTGTACAGTTCGTTAGAGTGTCCAGAGAAGTTACCACTTCACCAAAACCAGCTTCTCCAAGACCACCAAAACAGAAATAGAATGCCACTGTAGCAATTTCCAGATCTCATCCATAACTCTTCCATATCTCTTAACGTAACTACAGTTGAGTTCTGTTCATCATACACCCTGTAACCTCTTCCAGCCTCTTCCCATACATCTCAGCAAGGATCTGCTAATAAAAGAAGGCTTTGCATCACTAAGGAGCTGAAGCTGACTCGTACAAGCTACTTGGTGATGGAGCTGGACTTCACGCTGCCAGACTTAAGGCCAAACTCAAAACCGCTTAATCATTTGCTCTTGCTTTGTCTTCTAAAGCACAGTATCTTCTCTGCTCACACCTGAGTCTCTCCTCTATAAGCCCTGTGGCATTGCTTTCCCATGCACTTGTTTAGGGACATGATTTAGTGGTTTTGGTAGGGCTAGGAGTAAGGTTGGACTTGATGATCTTGAAGGTCTCTTCCAGCTAAAATGATTCTATAATTCTATGATTAAAAGAGTGGGATTTCTCTACCAGATGAGAAAGTTGTGGGTCTTCAGCTGGCCCCACCACCAGCTCAAGCCCTTCCTCCATTGGTTTTCCATGGACCCACAGTAATTCTAGTAGGCACCCAGAATCCAATGGCACATGGACTTGAGTCTTCACAGTTTTATGAAACAATGCTGTATGTTTTAATTTGCAGTAATTGATCTGATAGCTGATGGGGGAAATGCAAGCTTAATGAGCAAATGATATGTTGTTAAATCAAAACTCTAGAGGTCAAGATTGATCAGCATCCACTGTTTCCATTCACCACATCAGATGATTTGTTCTAGCTCCAGCTTAGCAGAAGAAAGCGACTTAGTACTTACCTGGCTCTAGAGAGATTAACCTTCAGTCAGGCAAGTGACTTCATCACAGAGTCACTGAAAAATGCAACAGCCCAGCTATAACCATGATCAAACGGCACAGTTCCTGTGGTTTAGTAACTTCCAAGAGGAGCCTGCGTTGCAATGAAACTTTCATTCTAAGAATACGAAAGAGCTACTGAACTCCAGACACTGCTTCAGGAGTTTGGAAGAGATCAGAGTCCTCAAACAACACTGCAAAGCTAAAGGGCAGAAGCAGAGGAAGAGAAATGTATGTGCAGGACAAATAAACAGCACAGTGATCAAGGTAAAGCAACAGCTCAGAGGGTGGAAAACTGTTAGGAGGCATTGGCGACACTGAATTGCTTGGGAGAAAAATGAGGGACACAGGAAAATAGCGCAGAGTTAAGCAGCAAGAGAAGGTGTGAGACAAGATACCCAAGATATAGATTCTGAGCTTGCTGTGTTACTCTTACCAGCCAAAACTCGTCCTGCTAAGAAGTGCCAGGCTCCCGAGGGATGCCTCAATCTTTTAGCATGGCAGTAGTGACTTGATGTCCACCAGCATTTGCTCCTTAATGCAAGGGGGTTGGGATTTTGAGTTCCTCCAACCCCCTGTTATTTCCTTGCCTCTGAAACAGGAATAAATTTTTAGAGATCAATAAAAAGTTTCCCATATTCAGGAATACAGACCATCACCTTTAGTATTGGCACCCCTGGGTCACTGGGGGCTGGCTCCAGAGATCTGCCCACCTTACAGCACATGGTCCCAGCTCCCGTCGGTGCACCCCAGGTCCCTTGGGTGCAAGCTGTGCTTGCACAGGCAACCCTACAAAAGCAACCAGCCCCAAGACAAAAATGGGGCACAAAGACCACCTACAATTCATACACAGGCTGCCACAAGGGAAGTCCTGACTTTCTGCTTGTTTTCAGATTAATTTCCCAAGTTTTCCTACTTATTGTGGGGTGAGGGCAACCGTAGCTCTGGCTTTTATTTCATTTGAGATTTTGCAGATGGGATTTTCCAAAGAAACTAGGCTTTTCTACAAAAACCAAAAAACAAACAACCCACCAAACACAGAAGTAGTAAAGAAATAATAATAATAATAATAAAAACCCACTTCAATCTAATTTGGATTTCAGAGCTGCCTTCAGACTGTTTTTACCTAGGTGGATGATGCTTCATTGTATTTTGCTTGGACAGGATTCCTGTCCTTGAAATAATAACGGACTACGCACCAGACTCTAAGTGCTCTTCCCTGTGGAAATGTTAACACCCAGCATGTTTCACCCTCAGCATTTTAGTTTTCTCTCTCTTTTCCAATGTACCAGCATGTTGTGAAAAGGCCAGATGAATCCACCTCCTTGCCAGTAAATGATAATCGCCCTTGACAAATAAAGCTGGCTAATTTTAGGTGCATAAACACAAACATGCAGTGAACTGATTTACTCGCACCCTACCTAAGATTAAACGACAGACGGAACAGAAGAAACTACATGGAAGTGACAATGATTCTTTGAGAGCCTGAAAAGGCTTTGGACTGAGTTCTGTTGGAAACAATGCTGATTCTCATGTGAATATCTTATTTTGCAAAAACATCCTTATTTTGACTTCCTATAACCCGAGAACTTCTTATGGCTTGTTTTCTTTTTAACCTAGAAACAATTCAGTGATAACTTTTTATGGTGGTGTGGAAGATTTAGACAACTGTTCTATATCTGCACTCTCTTTGGCTGGATAAATAGTTTTCCATCCCTGCAGGTTTTTTTTCCCCTCCTTATAAAAAGGACCTCTCCCCATTTGACACAGGGCAAGTGTAATTAGTCTCCCGCAAGGCTACACAATTCAAGATTTCTTTAAAGTTGCCCATTTTTATGAAAATGTATCAGAATTCTGAACCTATTTCCAGGCTGTTTTTTTTCCCCTAGAGCTAGAAGTCAGGTGGCACTGAACAAAGTACATGTATATGCAAAGCTTCATTATAATTTTTTCTTGCTAACTAGAACAGATGAAAATCTGATTTGAGTTCAGATGGAGGCAGGAGAGGAAGAAAGAAATAAAATCCCAATGTGAAACAGTAAGGACCTTTCTGTACAAGTTATTTCTTCTTGAGTATGTAATATGGCTTTTCACTGTCAGTCTTTTATTACCTCCCCGCTCCTCACGATGCCTGGTGGGAATTACATTTAAAAGGCTTTGAACCAAACACTGCACGTGAGTCAAAATTATTAAAGCCTCTGTTCTTTCCCATATGCAGAGACACTCAGCCGAACGTGTTCATATCCTGCCTATTCCTTTTGCATTATGCAGATCCCAAAGACATTTGAGAAACCAAAATGCAAGATTTTTAACCCTTTCAAGCTTTCTGCCAAGAAACCACACATGCAGAAGTATCCAACTCTGCACAGAGCAGCATGGACGAACATTGCCATGAGCACAATCCCTTCTCTGTCACCACAGATCCCTTGTCCTGAGGCCCAGGTAGGGTGAGGAGCACTGTACAGCAGAGCAGGGGGACATGGCACTGACATCCTGTGCTCCTTCCTGCCCAATGCAAATTACTGACGTGGTCACAAAGGCTACAGAAACTTTGTTTTACCAGTGATATGACCCACCCCCCAATACAGTAAAGTATCTTCTGTGCTTAGAGAAAGCAGCTTTGAGTTTCTAAGCCAGCTGCTGGACATACTCCAGGGAGCAGTGTCACACAGATGGCTGAAGCAACAGATTCTCAGCATGGTTTTCTACCCAGGGCTTGTCCCAGGATGACTGACCAGTTTAAACGCAGTCAAGATTCAACATCACAACAGTGTGGTGTCTTCATGCAAGACATCTGATGGTACGTAGCGGTGTCCTCTGTCTAAACCCAATAGGATAACTGAGATGGGGCATTGGGAAGGGGAAGGAGAAAGCTGCAGCTTGTGATTACATCTCTGTAAATCACTGCTTCACACTGAGAAAATCACTGACAGGATTATAACACACCAATGTTTTGTCAGAAGTGATTGAGGCAAGCACAACATCAGAGCTCTGTGGCAAAGACACGGTCCTGTTCCTCAGCAGTGCCTCTGCCTGCTCTTCCCCCACCTCTGGCTTGCCCCTCAATGCTCTTTCCAATGCCTGCAACAAACCAGAGAGGCGCCCACAGGGAGCCTGCTCGCTACACAACTCGCTTATCTCAAAGCCAGGCTGTCTCCTGCATGGAGAGATCCCAGAGCCCTGCAGAAATCCCCGTGGCAGCTGTGGAACGGAGCCTCTAAAGGTGTCAGCACGGGGAGGTGAACTGAGGTTGTAGAGACCTAGTTATAAGAAATGAGAGTATTCAGAAACTGTTCAAAGCATTTGAGAAATAAGTGCCAATATTTAATAATAAAATTACTGCTTAACTTTCAACCTACTTTCTCGTTGTAAAACTCACCACACTCTTCAGAGAAGGAAAGTAATGTTACTCCATTTTATTGTGGGGAAACTGAGAAACAAAGCAATAAAAAGATGCATCCATAATAATCCAAAAGACCCATGACAGATCTGGGCATCACAGAATCATAGAATGGCTTGGGTTGGAAGGGACCTTAAAGATCATCCAGTTCCAACCCTGCTGCCATGGACCTCCCACTGGACCAGGTTGCTTAAAACCTTGTCCAGCCTGGTCTTAAACACTTCCAGGGATGAGGCATCCACAACTTCTCTAGGCAACCCGTTCCAGTCTCTCACCACCCTCCTAGTAAAGAACTTCCTAATGTCCAATCTAGATCTACCCTGCTTCAGTTTAAAACCATTGTCCCTGATCCTATCATCCTGTATCCTGCCTTGTGATTTGAACATCTTGTCTAGCCTGGGCACCTCGAGAATGCTCCAAGTCTCTGGGCATTAGTGTTTGGCCAGCTGCACTCCATGTTGATGCAACACCTCCTGTCACACCACAGTGTCCTCATTCCCACCAGAGAAGGAGGTCTGCAGTTCCTTGGGAGCCGCAGGGCAACCATGGGGTGAAGAGCTCCAACGGAACACATCCTGAGTAAGTAAATATTGTCAATAATATCAAAATTGAAAGTAGAAGAAAGCAACAAAATCCTTAGTCAGAGAAAAAAAAACTTAAAAAAAAAAGAAGTGAGTTTTTCACCAGAATATTGACAGCCAAGTGCTGCTGGTCACCCAGTACCATTGGGTACAGGAAGGCAGAAGTATATCATTTATTGTTAACAGTTGCTGAGAGGCAACTGTGTAAACTTTCTCCCCATTACTGGTGGTGGGTTGAGCAATAGTTTGATTTACAACAGTCAAATTTCCTTTTGGTCCTTCAACTCCATTATATATACATCAGAGAACACCACAGGAAAAAAAAAAATAATCTGGCCTGTCTTCAATTTAAACTATTAGCGTAACGCTCATACATCTCTCTTGCTGCAAATGTTTTGCTAATATGATACAACATTCAAGAGGAGGATAAATCGTGGCTGCAAGAAGCATTTTAATTCCACTTCCAGAAGTACCCTTTGACTACCCAAATAGCTCTTGTTGTGTCATAGGTCAATACTCTTTAGTAGAAACTGATTTAATACATGTAAATCCATGACGAAAATCAGGCAAAATGTAGTTTGAGGATGTTCACCTTCTCCTTAGTTTTTTATATTGCATCAGGGACAGAGCAGAGAATGAATTTTTGCTGCTCTGTACACCAGTTATTTACACACTGGGACTTTGAACACCCACAGAATAGTAATCATTGGCCAGACATCAGTGATTCAAGCACTAAATCGAAGCAGTCACAAACAGCTGGAAAGCTCAAGCTGCTGTTCAAAGCTCAGTCTTTGTCCATTCTGATCCGAACCAAAAAAGACAGTTCTGGGACCTATTCAGAATAGGCTGATCTCAAACAGTGCTGGAAGCAGGAGGTGGCTTCCAACAAAACTTGGTTTTCCACAGGAAAAAAAAAAAAACAAAACAACAAACCGTAGAAAGTTTTCCAAAGCTTCTGCTTTCATTGCTAGAAAAGCTGGATTGCCTGAAACCGTTTTGGTTACTAGACAGTTTCATTCGCTTCAGAAACCAAGACACTTTCTAAAGCTTTTGTTTAGCAACCATATTTAAATGAAAGGGGGGGAGGAGTGGATGCCTCCCTACTTAGCGATCTACTATCCAAACATGCATTTAATTTCCCCTCCCTTAGTAGTATAATTTTTCTGCAAGACAGGAAAACACTGGTGGCCGGTCATGAGTTGGTATCAGCAGAAGTCAGCATTAAACCATCCCAAAGCAGCTCAGTTGACCCAGGTTCAAGATATTCATTAAAGATTTATAGAAAACCATCTGCATTCAAAGTGTGAGCCAAAGGTTCAATTAAAATGGAGAAAACCAAAATGGGAGTTTACTGGAAGTTGTTGCAGCAGAGCAATTTGACTGATTGCTTACATAGGGTGAACTTGGCTCTTTTCGGATGCGGGGTGACCATGCTGACCTAGAAGAGGAGTACCTGCTGTATTTGCAGAAAAGAACCTGACTTGGATCCTTTAGGCATCTTGGATTAATTTGAGGAACATCTATAGGCATACAAAATTCTAACTACATCCATTCATTACAAAAATATTCACGTATATAATTCTGCCCAAACAATACATAGGATATTTGAGAAATCTGCAATGGTTTTAGCTCTTCAGAGAGATCAGTGGTGTGTTTCCAGCTGAGTTGTGCTTCAAGCCACTATAGGCCAGGAAAGCACGTCCTGGAAATTCCACAGCTCACTGTGGATGTGCTGCATCAGCATTTTCCAAACCATCAAAGTCCTCACTGGAAAGCCTTAGTCCTGTAACGAGATGACCTTCTTCATATCAAAGGTTTAAGAGAACTTTGAAGCCCACAAATCAGCTCAAACTGTGCTTTCAACCAGCAACTGAAAAGAAGCCTTTTCTCTAAGTAGGATGAAAGGAAACTCTACCCTAATACCTGGAAGTTTTTTCCAGTAATGTTGTGTTTCTTCTGCCCCTAAATTAAGTATTTTCACCTTTTTTTATGTTTAAAGAGCACAGTGCACAGCACTCTGGAGCAGCTTCTTAGGCAGGTGGACTTTGAGACACATGAGATAGCCACAGACCTAGCCAAAGAGAAACCCCATCTTGTCACTTCCTGTTCCTCTTTCTCTCCTGTGGCTTCACAGTCACAGCTTTGTCCTTTGTCAGTCACCTTTCAGTAGGTGATTTACAAGTAGGTTTTATTGTCAGCATGGCTCAGGGCATGCTGTTGTCTTCCTAACTAAGCCTTAAAGAAGACAATCAACAGTCACATACTCGACTTGGTGACTTTCGGGCTCAGAACTGATCAAGCTGAATCAGTTTCTTTGGTGAACCCCGTGCTACACGTGCTGCATCTCTTAGGAAATCCGAGTACAGGTTTTGCTGCTGAAAATAAAGTCTTTAACTTATATTCTGACCGCCACATAAAGTCAGTTTTAGCTCTCTAAGAATATGATCTTCTAAATAGATGAGTCTCCAGTTAAAGATAGAAATCATACATTCTGAACTTTGGGTAACTACGATTGGAAGTTAATGCCTCAGATTTATTCCCAATTAAAACAAGGCTAATTAAATTGCACAGTTCCCTGTGTTAATTCTTCCCAGATCTACACAAAGGGTAGCAAACAGCCATTTGAAACAATCCCAAGTAGCTGTGGTATGTTTGTGATCACCTACTGCAGCTCAGAACCATAAAAGGTATAATGCAATTTTTTTTTTTTTTTTCTTTTTCCAGTTTCCAAATATTCCCCTCCCCCCCTCCGTTTGGCACATGCTAAATAAAAGGATTTTACCCCTCTGTTGCTACTGCTCATTTTTGGACACATCCCTGGTCCCACCACAATTAACTGGAATGTTCCTCTTCTGCCTCCACACAGCATGGAAGTTCCATCTCTAATTCCATGCTCCTCAGACTGTGTCTCTTGCAGGGCACCTCTACTTCAGGCTCAGCTTGAGGATTTGCCCTCAGAGGTGCTTTTCAAGCTGCATGGCCTCCTTTGCCTGCCGTGAGTGACAGAAGCAAGAGCTGGAACGGACTGCCCAGGGAGGTTATGGAGTCACCAACCCTGGAGGTGTTTAAGGGAATTGGATGTGGCGCTCAGTGCCATGGTGTTGGGTCATAGGCTGGACTTGATCCTGGAGGTCTATTGCAGCCTCAGAAATTCTGTCATTCTTGTCTCTGAATTGCAACTTAAATGATAATTTTTTCCCCCTCCTCAATTCTATTTGGAGAGAGAATCTTCCCAGATGATGTTGTGCACAGAACTCCTCCAGCACCTTCAGCTGCTTCAAAAGAGACACCAAAGCTCACCGAGTCACCCTTCACTTGCCACCTCACCTTAAGGCAAAAGGATTTGTTTTAGCTTAACTGAATTCTAGGTAGGCAGCAGACATGGACTGGAAGAGACCCTGTGCAGGAGCTTTCAGACACATTAAACTGTTAATATAGTGAAGAGGAAGGGACCACACTAGTTATAGAGGCAATCAAACTTCATATAACCATGCTCATTTTAAGGGGACCACTACCTTGTGAAAGTGGAGCTGTGAATTTGCACGTCTCGCTGCCAACCTGCGATTAGAAGCCCGATAATGGCTGGTTTCACATCTGCTGTGTTCACAGAGGCACGAGAGAGAAGGGCTGTATTTATCACTCTGAATGCTACTCACGCACACGCTGATTTATGGTTATGCTTCTTCCAACAGCTTGAGCTGTGTTTTGGTCTGGGATAGATAGCCAGGAGAAACACAAAGTCAAAATCAACCAAAGCCGAATATAAACATACGTTCACAAACATCTGATCCTATTTATGATTTTCATTAAGATGTGCTTAGTTTTAAGTCTGTTTTACAAGCAAATTGCAAAGCAAATGCTGGATTGTTGAATCTATTTTTATTTGCCGTGACCTCTGGTATTGCTGCACTGCAAAATAAGGTCTCAAAATTCACCATTGCACCACACAGGAATCTGGAAGAATTTCACCTCCTTTCCAGGTGCTATATTACAAATATTTATACCCTGCATAATCTTTCCCAGGGGCAAAAATAGACACCCTCAAGATAAATATCCATAGCAATGATATTTGCATTGATTTTTTTTTATTATTATTTTTTTTTTACTATACAGAGAAAGAAAGGAAGAGTAAAATTGCTTATAAATGCAGCCACACAGAACAAATCCCATCGGGGAAGGAATTGGTAATAAGTTGAATCTTGGTTTCATTCTGACTGGAAATTCTCCAAAGGAATGTTTTTCCATAGGAAAATGCTGATTTGTCAAAACCAAAGCATTCAGCAAGAATAAAAAGCCAACTACAGTGGAAACCTATCTTCTACTGAAAACCTACCCAGGCTCCTGCCAGCCTGCCTGAGGCTCTGAGCTGCACAGGTGGGAAACCACATTGCCCTGAAACTAAAAATAAGGGGTTTGACATGGAGATAAGATCATGGAAGGCCCATTAGGTCCCATTTCCAATATCCTACATTCTCAAGGTTTCTCCTTCTGACACAAATCACCTGGGGGATTGCTGGGCTGGCAGAGGAGGTACAGATCACACAACTTCTTTGTTGTCCTAGAAGTAGGACCTGCAACATCTAAGGTGGTATTCAAAATACAGTGGCTTAATTGACGGTTTCTCCTTTTCCTTTGTGTCTCTCTCCTGAGGTAGCCTTTCATGCTTCATCCCTTCTGGTATTCTAGATCCTCGCCTTTCTTCTCAGACCCTCAAAACATTTCCTTATAGCAGGGGGGTTGGACTAGATGGCCTTAAGAGGTCCCTTCTTGCCCAAACTATTCTATGATTCTATCTCAGAGGGGTTGGCACAAAATATATTGGAGATCTTACAATGCTGTGAAACTTCAGACCCAGAGGGTGACCACTGTGTGAAGAATCATGGTCTGACTGTAACAAAAAAAAACCCAAACCAAACCAAAACAAACCAACCCAAACCAAAAAAACACCACAGCAACAGCATGAATCCCTGCAAGTGTCCTCCTACAGCCAAAAGAGATTCCTCTGGAAAAGCCTCTTCCTCTTCATCTTAGCCATGTAGTTTCTTTAAAAAAAAACGAAACCACCCTTCTTTCTTTCTCTCTACTGACTAGAGAATGAAGGAACCTCTATATTTGCTCAGCTGTAGTTATACTTTGTGAAACTCCCCAGTGGAAGCCAAAAGGGTAAAGGAGATTATTGAGATAAGGAACGTCTCGAACCTTTGTGGGAATCTTACCAGAATTTTGTGCAGATAGAACTGTACAGTGAAAACTAAAGATTTCAGTTTCCAGAAAACTACAGTATCTTCCCTGGGAGTTACTCGCCACTGATCTCTACTAAGAACACTACTGAGCACAGAATCTAGGACAGCAGAATCTATTAAAATCATGATGTAGGATTACCACTGCTCTCTTCTAAACTTGTCTTATATCAGAAAATGTGACCTTTGGAGGACTGTTTCTTGGAACAACTCGTTCTGGAGCACAGAGGGGAGAGGATGTTCTGACCTTTGTCCTGAAAACTTATGAGCCTAGTTTGGTGCAGCTCAAGAAGCAGCTCCAGTGGAGCTGCTAATGAACAGTTACCACCATATAATCAAATGCAATATCCTTACAGAAGAAATCAGAAGGAGATGAATATATCAAAGAAGCATTCAACCTAGCCAAGCGACACTATACTCCAGAAAGAGGAATCTTCTCAAAACTTGGTTCTGTTAAAGACGTCCTGAAGCACAAATACACAAATTGAGGCACTTAGCGAAGATGCTCATCCTGATTGGTTTGAATCAAAAAACCATCCATTAGAAAAATCCAACCCCAGCTGCACAGTAACCTTAAGTAAAGTAGAAAGAAGAAATAAATTGGCTGATAACAAGTATTCCACGTGACTCATAGGCAGTGATCCAGAAGAACGTGATTATCATAAACCTTCAATATTACATGAAGTTCCATCTAATCCTGTGAAGTCCCAAGTGCTAATATCTCCTTTGCTTCTTCAGCTAAGTTGTCCAGGGTGTGATTGAGTGAAGCTCAGTTTTACCAGCTTAGGCAGGTATTTTAAGGCATAAGTGAACTTGAAAAGGACATAAAAATGAGACAATTTAAAGCCCAGGAACCTAACTCACAGGCATATAATTTGGAAAGACATAGCCTTGTGTAAAATAAAAGAGTTTATTTTCTGAAACAATGGCAAGTTTGTGCAAAAAGTAACGGATGAGAAAGGAACTTGCTCTGTAAATAAAACTGCGTTCTAGCCATCTGCTAGAGGGTTCCTCCTGTCTCCCTTTGAAGACACTCCAATGGCCCTACCATTTGAGACAGGGAGCAAACTAGGTATGACTACAACTATCTCTTTAAGCATAGATGTGAAGATGTGCCCTGAGCATGAATACTTACAAGGACAGCAGAAGGCCAAAAAGCCTTGTGATAAATATGCAGGATGTTAGGTGGCAAAGTTCCATATTACTCTGGGCTGCAAAGTATCTCTTTTTGTTCATTTGCTTACATCCAAAGCCTGCTTTGATACCACACAGCTGTGTAACCTCAAATCAGAGCACTGTAAAAGCAGGGAAGGTGTGAGAAGCAGGGCTGTGCAAAGTCTCATACAAGCTTTTCACTCAGGGACCCCCTGCCCGGTGAATTGAAAAGTAGGTTTGGTCCTCCACACTACAAGTACAATGTACATGGTTTTCTACCTTGCTGAACTTCCACTTTGCCTTGCCTTCTTCACTTGACCTTGGACCTGTCTTGTCACCAGACTTACCTGGTGAACAGTGGACTCTTGTCTAGACCTGGCTATTCTCACTGGACCTGCTTGTTCAGGTGCTGTGGGATTGGACTCTGGTCAGAAAGGCTGCTGCCTGCTTACCACCATGCCCCCCTGGCTCCCTTTTCCTTACCATGCACCCTGACACACGTGACATTTCGCCATGGCCATTCCAAGCATCTGCTGAACAGTACCTGTGAGCAGCCCAGCATTAAGCATCTGCTGGCTCGATATTTTAAATGAACTGCTAAGAGCGTTGCTGCTGCCGTTGCCTCATCTTGGGAAAACTAGAGAGAGTTGGACTGATGTTCACGTTGTGATGGAAAGTTCTTTGGCTGACTTTGTGGGGGGTGGTTTCCATCCCTTTGTGGAGCCGTGGTTTATTTTGTTTCTTGTTTTGTTTTTTGACAGCTTGCCAGCGTCCTCTGGGAGAGATTATTCCTCAGCAGTTTCTGAATCTCTGTCAGTGCAGTCCAGTGCTTCCTCCCCCCAGCTCTCATACATGCAATGACTCAGCCCTGGCTCTCACTTTCCCTTTGTTGAACTTTGTGACAATTTTTTCAGCTGCATTGCAATGTGGCCAAAAGAAGTATGTATACGCTGTGCCAAAAAGGAGTTTCAAACAACAGAAAGAAAAAGCAAGAAAGCTCTTGGTTTTCTTTATGTCTCAAAGCAATACACATAGGGATACTCACATTTATCTACCCGGGACTGGTGTGACAGAAGATGCTCAACGGTTACTAAATCTGCAGACAGATTTAGCTGAGGAAAATTTTGAATAGTGCTTTCTTGTTTTGGAGGCCTCATATCACATTTATCCTCAGAGGCCACTAACAAGATACACTTGAAACTTGGAAAAAGTTAAGTGAGGGAATGAGCAGTGGACACAGAGAGTGGGTTAAGACACAAGTCTTTTTGGATTACAAGCCTAGAACTGGTTGCAAGTAAAAAAAAAAACCCCAAATCCAAACCACCATTTTTGTTACTAAGGTAGGACAACAGAATTAATAAGCAGAACTTCATAGAGAAGGACCAGCAGGAGCTGGTGATGTCCCCAGTCAAAAGAAAGGGATAGCTGGAGAAACTGGGAACCACCCTAAGGCAATTTCCAGCATGCTTATAAATGGATCCAAGTGGATAATCAAGTCCTAGTTCAGATAAGCTTACACAGGACCCTCCACCTTTGCTGCATTCTGTTAGACATAGTCCTCTTGCAGAACCTCACCAGCATTTGGATTCCTAATTCCATGAAGACCTGCCCTAAACAACTCCCCCTATCAGCATCTTTTCTAGGTCAGAGCCAGGCTTTCACAGGCATCTTCCTTGCAAGGAATGTGTTATTGCCGTGGCCTTTCCTTACGATATCACTTATATAACAGCGCAGTCTCCAGGGTGACGCAAGCCTCTCGCATTCCCGGCCACAGCAGGACAGTGTGTGAAATGTGCACCCTCCAGGAAATAACGGTTCAAGTTATGATAATGCTCCACTTGGGATCTCAATTTGGAGATGGGCCTGAGCTAGGAGAGCAGACAGATGCTCGTATTCTCTGAAGATCATGCTCATCTCTGTGTACTCAAAAAAAAAAATTGCCAGGGTTACCAGGTTTTTCTTCTACCTCCAAACCAATCTGCTCCTGGATTGGCAGAAGCCATTTCTGTGCCACGGTTTAGGCAGCTCAGCCTTGAAAATAAGAACTTTTCCGTTAGCACAGATTTCTCATAGAGTCATGGAATAGTTTGGGTGGGAAGGGGACTTGCAAGATCTTTGAGTCCAACCCCCCTGCAGGGAGCTGGGACATCTGCAACTAGAGCAGGTTGCTCAGAGCCCCAGCCAACCTCACCTGGGATGGTGCCAGGGATGGGACATTGACCACCTCTCTGGGCAACGTGGGCCAGGGTCTCATCACCCTCATTACTCAATATTCGTTCCTTCTCTCCAGTCTAAATCTCCCTCTTTTAGTTTAAACGCATCACCCCTTGTCCCTTCTCAACAGGCCCTGCTCAAAAATCTGTCTCCATCTTTCTGACAGGACCCTTCAAATCCTGAAAGACCCCAAGAAGGTCTCTCTGGAGCCTTCTCCTCTCCAGGCTGAACACCCCCAACTCTCCCAGCCTGGTCTCCCAGCAGAGGGGTTCCAGCCCTCATCTATCCCTCAGGTTGGCTGTGGGGAAGGGCTGAAACTGTGGAGACAGAAATGTCTCTGGTCCACTAATCTCACTGCCAAATTGCTTCGGAACCAATAAACACGGATTCTGTTCCCGCCTTCTAGCATTCCAACAGAAGTTAAATTATTTCAATTAAATGAACATGAAGGAGGAAAACAGAGGCAAGTCCTTCCCATCCTCGAAGCTCCTGTTGTACTTGCTGGGACTACATGGTACGGTTTCTGTCTCCTTTGGATAAACATTAATAGTCTCGAGTGGAACAAGAAAAAGAGGTTCAAGAAACTTATGTTTATACCAGAATGCCTTGCTCTGGGTAAAGCACGCTGATTTTGATAAACAGAGTAGTTTTCACAAACTCTAACATTATATAGAAGCTTTTATTTTCTGAATTTTTAGAAATGATGTTTTGTAGCCCTCCCTACAGTCATTCTAGAGCCCTGTAGGCTACAGCTTAACAGACATCAAATTAAAGGAAAATCAGTTTGTTTGTTAAGCTATGGGAGGGCTCATCCATATTAGGCAAGATTCTCTAATTCTTGTCCGATTCTAGGATTTTAACAGTATTTGGGTGGGAGACTCCTAAAATCCCAGGTACCCGATGCACAAGCCAAGGAGGTCACCAGTTGGCAATCATAAGACCACAGGAGTCCAATGAGCCAGTAAACTCTGCTCTGCCTCGTTGCCAATCCTGAGCTGATGGATTGGAGCAGGGGGAAGATGACAGTGAACGTAGGAATATGTTAATTATATGAATTGCACAACAACAACAACAACATAATAAAATAAAAAAATTAAATGTTTGTGGTGTGACATCAGAGACACGGGAATGATACTTAACACTCAGTGTGGGAACTTCTTGTCTTTGCATAGAGGATAAATTCTAGCTCCCAGTTTACCCCTTAGGAGCTTTTGGGGATATTATTAGCTGCGGTTTGGAAGGAGATGGTGTGTTTGGCTTTAAAAAAAAAAATCTGATGCATCTTTACAATTTCTATTAGATGATACAAAGGGAAAGCAGAACTAGAAAAAAGAAACCAGAGAGTTGGTTAGACCAAGAGCACAAAAATGGTTCTATGTCAGGGAAATGATTTATTTTCATCTGATGGAATAAGTTATTCTACTTAGCTAGAATCATAGAATGCTTTGGGTTGGAAGGGGCCTTAAGGATCATCCAGTTCTAACTTCCCTGCCATGGGCAGGGACACCTCCCACTAGAGCAGGTTGCTCAGAGCCCCATCCAACCTGATCTTAAACACGTCCAGGGATGGAGCATCCACAGTTTCCCTGGGCAACCTGCTCCTGTGTCTCACCACCCTCATAACGAAGAACTTTTTCCTAATTTCTAATCTAAGTCCACACTCTTCCAGTTTGAAGCCATCACCCCTTGACCTGAAGATAATTTTCTTCCTGGTTCTGAATAAAAAAGCTGAACGACATTTTAGGCGACTATTCCAGGAAGACTGACATCAATTAACGAAAGACAGACAGACAATTCTGTTCTACTCGGGCATGACAATGTTAGAAAATAAAATCCATCCAAAATTTACAATTCATTATATGAGTAAACTACCAAGTAAAGTAACATGAAGACAGATCTATTATTGCTCTAGGGCAATTTTGGAGCAACTTCTGTTACCTTTTTTACTGAGAAAAGGGGAGCTTTTTGCAAGACACTGTTGCATGGTGGGTGACATCTCATCTACTCCACAGATTTCTATTTGAAATCATCAAAGCTGCAACAGGTACATTGGAGGGCAGAACATGTCCCGTCTGGTTTTGCTACTCTGTTCATTAGCTTTATACTGATGTTATTTTAGAAGTGACAAACAGCCTTTAAGATTTTCCCATAGGCAATGCACAGCTGGTCCATCATTCCATTTTGTGATGGCACAGCTCAGGTTTTTGTATACGTATACTGGAACCTGCCCTGCTTACACATCAGCCTTGAGTTTTGAACATCATTCCTAACTCATACAAGCCAGGAGACCCTATTCAGTGACCTGCAAGCTACAGAAATTCAAAGAACATTTGAAAAATCCAAATCACAGTGTTTTCTCCCCTGGTTCTAAAAGTGAATTTTAAGGGCTAGGCAGCATAAAGAATGTGGTTGATTTATCCCAGTCCTTGCCAGTTCACAAGAAGGAGCGTGATGCATCAAAGGAGGCCTTCCTCAGATGCCTGTATGGATATACAGTGAGGTGTTGCCTCCAGGTGATCTAAAGAGACATCTAGTTGCAGATGTCCCTGCTCACTGCAGGGAGGCTGGACTAGGTGACCTTTAGAGGTCCCTTCCAACCAAAACATTCTCTGATTCTATGATCTTCCCATGTAATGCTTATCATGAATAAGCAGGATTGCCACAGAAACAATCAAAGGCATTGTGCATTTATTTGCAAATCCTCCCTCGAGGGAGGCCCTTCTCTGGTCTCAAGTTTCCCTCTCATCATCTCCTCCTCCACAGCAAGGTTACAGAGTTCCCCACTAGAAGGTCTCACGTGAAAATTTGCTCTGAGGACTGGAGCCCACCATAAACTTGCTTACGTTGAGTGACTTTGATGACTGACAAAGCCAGGAAAAATGGAATAAATCACTGTGATGATCTGCTCTCCTCTTTTAGTAACAAAGAACCAGAGGTTTTACTTTGTTGGGTCGCTAACATGAGAACTAGTAACCGAGTTGCAGTAGCCCTTGAAGTCTTCTCTAGACATACCCCAGTATGACCCACTGCAATGGGCACGGTCAGTAGGGAAGGCTGTAGAAACCACAATGGGAAACTCTTCTGGAAAGTTCAAGATACAGCAAATATGGGAGCCCAGGGAACTCTCAGTGCATTGCCAAAGCTGTAATTTAATGTTCAGACTGAATTCATTGCACTGTGCATTGGGGAGACGATGTGGTCTGGAGGTTACAGAAGAGGGCTGGGAACCACAAGTATCCTCTTGGGATCCTGTCCAAAATGAGCTGCTCGTTGTGTGACTTGAAGGAAGTCACTTAATCTGATTTCTATATGCCTTAGTCAATTTAGATATAAAACTGGATAGAAAGCAGAACAATGCTAAAATTTCCTGGTGCTGGAGTCAGAGCTTATCTACGCAGAATAAATAAGTCCTTTTGACACAATTCATTACGGGAGGGAGTATCAGAGAACTGGACCCAGAAACAGTCTGGCTTCTTAACAAAAAGCAAAACCAGGCACAAAGAGCAGCAGCATTTTTAAATATTGAAAAAAAAAACCAACCCAACATATGAAGAATGCCTGCAGAGAGTGGCTTTCTAGAAGGGATTAAAGGAAAAAAAAAAAGTCTGAGCAGTCTCATTGGAATCATACCACCCACTCATTGAAAATCTGATCTCTGAGCAGTCAGATTGGCTTTGCTGTTTTCAAAATGAGGGTGCACATTGGAGTAATTTGCTCAAGAATTTACAGTGTCTGCTTGTGAGAGAAAAACAGAGGAGATGAAAGATGTAAGTAGATGTGCTGCTCCACTGGTGACCTGTGGAAACGGACAGAACAGTCCTAACAGGGTCATGTGCCTATGCAGGAGCCAAAGCCACTTTGCAGCTAAGTGAAGTGGATCTCTTCTTACACTACTGCCTGTTTGAACGTCCAGGATTTTCTTACTATAATTGGAATCAGATTATTGGAGGTCTGGATTTACCGTGCTCAGGGCTTCCTGGAAGCTGTTCAGCTCTGAACACAGATGATCATGGAAGAAGAGTGGTCTCTCTTCCCTCCAGATGGATGGAGGGCTAGATAATGGTATGATTTTTAAAGCTAACAAAGCAACCAACCCAAACCACCCCCAAAGTGGCCTACATACTGAAGATTCCAAGTCTGGATCCACATCTCAAAATATTCTGAAAGTTTAAAGGATTTTGGACAGGAAAACTACTGACAGGAATGATGCGTGGAGCCATCACTCTAAATACAGATTCAAGAAGTAGAGTGAAGCAGAGGAATTTGGTTCCAGTCCCAATTTTGTACATGAAGCATTCTGAGCACAAAGTATTGTGACAGTTCATCATTGGTGGAAATGTTACCCCCTGGAGTTTCATTGATACTAGATTCTAGTCCCCTTTCCTGTCTCCTGAGCAAGGTAACACACTCATGCCTGTGAACAGAGAAGACCACAGTCAAGCTGTGATGACTGGCAGGTAGATGTTCAACATGGGAGGTGTGTGGGAGGCCAGGCATCATCCAAGAAAATTTTACTCAAGTAAAGAATCATAGAACGCATTGGGTGGGT
>JANIJG010010626.1:65199-79619 GCA_024611175.1 Megaceryle torquata | reverse complement strand
CAAGAAAATTTTCCTCAAGTAAAGAATCATAGACCGCATTGGGTGGGTGGGAAGGGACCTTTCAAGCTCATCTAGTCCAACCCCTCTGCAGTGAGCAGGGACATCTGTTTCCTAAGATCAGGTTGCTCAGAGACCTATCAAGCCTGACCTTGAACATCTCCAGAGAATGGGTCTCCACCACCTCCCCGGACAAAGCTTGAAATACACTAAGTCATTCCAATCCTCTACCCCAACATTCTCCAAGAGCTGCACCAGGATCCAACTAAATTAACTTGACTATACATTGAGCCAAAGATCTTTGCTATAGCAAGATTTTCCCTTCTCCATTTAATACGTAACAGATAATCACTAAAAAAAAAGCATAATGTATTTGTATTGCATTTTTATTGCTTCTATGTTATTTTAAGTTCTTTCAAGCACACTTTTTTAACATTTCCTTTAAAAGTCGTGTCAAAGGGACGCGATGGGAAAACGTTCTGCAGCAAGTCTGCCTTCTCCCTCTGCTCACAAATGACTTCTAAAATTCAACAGTAACATCCTGCCAATCAGAGCTATTTACATAGGAGACAGATGACTAGGCATGGGAAAGCAGCCTTTTGTTCACATCAAAGGACCACATACGAGTTCTCACATGGTACATATACGCATTTTTATTTACAGACAAGAGAGATTAAGCAACTTTGACAGAAGCAGGAACGGTGAGAAGCACAGGAGGCTGAGAGTGCAGCATTATTTGCACAGCATAAGGAGAAACTGTCTTACTGCTTCGTACAGGAAAGCGTTGGCTCAGAGTCCAACCTGGGGACACAAAAGCATGGCTCCTGCACCCTCTGCTCTCTACATCTACAGCATCAAGAAAGTCGCCAAATGACATTTCTCCCTTCAACTACTTCAGAAAAATGGGTCCTACTCTAAAACTAGGGATTTCAGAACCAACCAAAAGCCACAACCCAACCAACCTTTAAACCAAGGACTACCACAAAATAATAAACAATTAACCCAAGAGCTTGAAACAGGAGACTGGCTACAGCCATTGCCTACAAATGCTGCCGCATATCAATCATTATAAAGAGCTCATTTATTCGAGGAGCAAAATTTGGCCTAGAAACCCACTTCTAAAGATTTGAAAGTAGGTGTCTCAACAGGGTATATTGCATTTCAGAATTGCATTGTGCTGCAGCAGCAGCAAAGGTAATAGCATCAAAATTTGCCTTCAGACCTTTAAGATCATTGAGTCCAACTGTAAGCTCAGCATTGCCAGGGCACTGCTAACCCATGTCCCTCAGCACCACATCTTCACTGCTTTGAAACCCCTCCAGGGATCACGGGGACTCCACCACTGCCCTGGGCAGCCTGGGCCAGCCCTTGACAACTTTTTCCATGAAGAAATTTTTCCTAATGTCCAAACTAAACCTCCCCTGGCACAGCTAGAGGCCATTTCCTCTTGTCCTGTTCCTTGGGAGGAGAGCCCAACCTCACCTGGCTTCAGCCTCCTGTCAGGGAGCTGCTGAGAGCTGGGTGTCCCCCAAGCCTCCTTTTCTCCAGGCTAAGACCCCCAGGTCCCTCAGCTGCTTCTTACCCCACTCTCTCTCTCTCTCTAGACCCTTCCCCAGCTCCCTTGCCCTTCTCTGGACACACTCCAACCCCTCACTATTCTTCTGGGAGTGAGGGGCCCAAAACTGAACCCAGGATTGAAGGGAGGGTCTCAGTAATAAAATACCAATATTGTTTCACATAGTTTGACCTTCTCTGATCAGGGATAAGAGACTTGTGGATGGGAGGAGCATCACTAAAGCTAAACATGAATTTAGAAGTAATTCATACAAATTGTTTACCAACGGAAGAGATGTGTTTACTGTACAGTCAATACTACTTGATCTTCTTAGATGAAAACAGCTTGTAAGGAAGGAGATTAAATGACTCATTAGAAGTTGCAATATGCATTTTTTCTATTCCCAGGGAATAAAAAATTCTCTTATTTTACGACTGATACACAAAGTTCTGGGCACACATACTTCTTGCTTTGTAGCTAAACTTTTTTTTAAATGCAGACTCCTGATCTGGGAAAAGAACTTTCTATCTTTACTGCATGCATATGAGTATCTGGAATCCATCAAACAGTATCTCAATTTCTGATAAAGAAAACCCTCTAAAAGCAGAGCTTTTTTCCAGGTATCAACTGCAGCAACAAGGTACAAGCATTGCTATAAAATCCCTTTTATCAGTTGGAAGATGCTGCTTTACATGCAGGTCAATTCTCTGCAGAAAAATGGAGAAGGTGGAATGTTAAATTTGTTTTACACGGTGGTGGTGGCTGGAAGTTCAAGGATTAGCTGGACCATTCTGCCACCCTAGAATCAACCCACATTGAGTTTCTTCAGCTGACTGAGGTGATCTGAACTTCCAGAAAAGTTTCCTGAACATTACAAAGTGTTTTACACCTCCTTCCCATAAGAGACACATTGCTTTATAGAATGTGCTTTGAACAACAAAGAGCATAATCCTCTCTGTGGTCAAGGGCTGGAGCTCAACTGCCTCAGAAGAGCTGTCAACTGCACTTGAGTGGGATGGACAAAAAGGACAATAGCAGCTCCTTTTAAGATCTCCACAACCATCCTGGGGAAACTTGGTCCTTATTTCAGACACGCTTTTATTTGTGACCTTTGATTCAAAAGGGAAAAAAATAATTATTGTTTTAGCAAATAAGAAGCAAGATATTTCAAATCTAATTGGATCTGTATAAATTCTTCCCAGCTGTCAAACTTCAATGATTGTTGACACAAACAAGAACATCCTTTATCCATTTGAAATTTGAAACCCCTCCAAGTACGGGGACTCCACCGCTGCCCTGGGCAGCCTGGGCTAGGTCTTGACAACCCTTTTGGGGAAGGAATTTTTCCCTGGTGTCCAACTTAAACCTCCACTAGGGGAACTTGAGGCTGCTTCCACTTCTTTCAGCCTCCATAACACCTCTTTGCTGTTGAATTTTAGGACTCATTCTCATCATGGGTCTAGTCGTACTGCTGCAACAAAATATAAATCTGAGGGTTTTCATCCATAGATTAAATAAAAGAAAGCTGTTCTTCCCATGAAGAATAGGTAAGCTGAGGAACTCCACTGTGATATAGAGTGGATGCTAGAAGGTGACAAGTGTTTAAGGAAAAGCTAGACACATTCATATGAGAGAGATTTATTGAATGTAACTAAACACATCAAAGCTCTGCCTGGCTCAGGAAGTCTGAGCTGAAAGTGATGGGAGCCTGGAAGAGCACTCACAGGGAAGCTGTACACATGCATTTTGCTCCCAGTCCTCTTTACACAGTCACCCCTTTTTGGTCACTGAGAGAATGCTGAGCTAGGCAGATCTCCAGAATGCAATGAAGTTCTTATGTTCTTCTTGTAGACTGGGATTTCTTCACCTGCCATTTTTTTAAGCTATTGTTCACTGCCATTCTACACTGTTTCAACAACTATGTTCCTCTCAGCCTTCTGCACATAACTGTTGGATATATGACCATTGGGTATATAACAACTACAGTGTAGTACCAACTTCTTTTACAGACCTCTACAGAAGTCCCAGTCAGGAAATAAGTAGCAGAAATAGTAAAGGCAGCAGCAGCTTCAGCTGTTGTTGCTGCACTCTGCTTCAGACACTGTGCACAATACAACATTATGCATGTGCCTTTCCAAGCCTGCAGCTAATTGAGCTAGCTAATAATGAACAATTTAGCGGCATAATGCCCCCCATAAAGGCTAGACACACTTCACATTGTCCACAGCACTTTAGTTCATTATGCAATTTTTCATTACTATCACTGTCATCCTGCCTGAGAAGTGTCAAAGTTCAGGGTAGTTATCCCTGGCAAGAGTCACCATTCGATTCATTTCACAACAGTTGTTTATTTCTCCTCCTTCCTAATAGCATCAGCTGCTTTCAGCTCTGGTTCAAGGATGTAAATTGGTTATTCCAGGCTGGAAAAGTCAGTGAGCAAATTGGCTTTTGTTTGCGACAGCCTCTCCAGCAGCAGCCATTTGCCAGAGATCATCAGATGAGGAGCCAGTTGTGGCTTCTCAAAATTGTTTTTCATTTTCTCCGCTGCAGAAGTTCTATTTCTGCTTTATTTAACTGATAAACACCAGCAGAACTGTCCCTGGGGAGATGAGGTGAGCTTTAATGCATCGATCTGAGCTTTCTCAAATGCTCAGGCGTTTCCCAGTCTGAGATTTGTTCCCCCACCCCCTTGCAGATGTTGAAGTCAGCTTCAAAACTTCAAACCTGATATGCAATATTTGCCACATTTAAAGCAGGGCGTTATATTTCAGAAGCATTTTGGGGATACCATAATATTATTTTCTAAGGATGGCAACAACTCTTCCTTTCTCCTTCAACTTTTTAAATAACCTCAGAGAACTCCTACAAAGTGTTTTTCAAAGTAGCACAAGATCTGGTTCAAGCCAAATCAGAGAAAAATTGCTGTTTGATGACCACAATGTAGTCTATTTTAATAACATCATAAGAGACAAAACACTTCAGAATTCCACCACAGGAATATTAACATTTAGAGGGGAAATTACAGAAAAAATGGAAGTCATAGTTAAAAGAAAATCATGAAGAGCAGCTACACGAGTAGGGTGATTGGATGCAGCAGAGCAGCTATTCAAGTGTTCCAAAAAGGTTCACAGCCACCTGACAGAATGACTCCAAAAGTAGCAGGAAGATGAAAGACTGTGTGGTTAAACATCTGAGTTAAAAAGAGGTTTCAAAGTGTGGCCAGATGGAGAACACAGAAAACCTCTGTCAACTTAATAATAAAAGCATATTCAAAAAATAAATAAAATCTTGTCCTCATTGGCTCAAAGAGCAACTTGCTATAGGTATATAGACTACTACTAAAAAACCAAACTCTTTTCAAACATGCTGGAAGCCAGAAGCCTGCCAGAAAGTTTCTGAAACCAACAGATGATAATAAAGATATAAACACTGAAGCAGATAAACCCCTTTTCAGAAAAAAGTTAAATTCTTTCTGTTTGTGTGCAGTACAGAGGATGTCAGGCAGGTTCACCCACAGAGCTAGGCTGCCCAAGGACCACTTTTGAGGAACTGCCTCAAATTTGAGTGTTAAAGCAGCTTTTACACAGCTCTGTAAATGGATCAGCCATAAATTGCCCAGAGCAGGGAGTATTCACCCAGGAGCTCTAATATGCAATTTTGCTGAGCTACCATGGTGTGTAAGTTGTCACATAAATCTCCCTCACTTTGCAGATGGCAACTATCTCACAGATCTTGTAAAATTGGCTCGAGGGCATTCTTGCCAATAACAGACTGAGGCCCTTAACTTCTGTGTAAGCCAGTAAAATATACTGTAGTGTTCAGAATGAAGAGAAACTTGGATAAATATGATTTAACAAGGGAGAGCCAACAAGCTTTCCAAGCACAAAGTGATGCCTAGTAAATCTTTCAGAATGCTTTGAAGGATTCCATGTGTTAATAAACAGAACCCACAGTATATGGTGTACTAGCACTGTACCCCAAAGATGCTGACTTTGTATTTTTTAATTGGTTTTGCAAGCCATTACCTTTCTGTGGGCTCTCTGACTTGGCTATTGGGCAAAACAGCATCTTTCAGGACTTAAGTTGTTAAAACAGAAAGAAAGATTTAGTTTTCAGACTGAAGAGGGGTCCTTCAAGACCCTATACTGGGACCTGTGCAGCTCAACATTCTCTTAGTCTGAAAAGGTGGAATGAGGAGAGAAACACAGAGCAAGGGAGTTTGCTGCTTTAAAAAAAAAAACCCCAAGAAATCCTCATCCTGAATAGTTAAGCCTACTTATGAAGGCTCACAAATTTCTCAGTGAGAGATAATTGATTCGACAAAAAAAATAGAGTTTGTTGTCAATAAAGTAATGTGCATGGGGAAAAAGACTTAACTGTTCCTGTGCTGTGGTGACCTCTGGGTTTGCTGTTACTATTCACATCTGTTATCCAAATTTTGCTGCAGGTAACACCTAAAATAGCAGATAGATTGTCAGAAAGTTGCTAAAATCTCCAATCAAGTGTTAGGAATCTTTTTGACATAGAGGTAGAAAATGTGTTCTATTCAAAGCCCAGAGTTCACATGTTGCACATTAGATTTATTTCAGTTTTCCTTCCTTTTCACTCTCCCCTGTCTCAAAAGGGAGACAGAAGAACTGGGAAAAGAATTGGAGATGATTCCAGGTGAAGGATCACCCCATATGTGCCTTACGGGGCTTTGTAGTTTTGTTTTGTTGTTTGAGGGAGTTGAATTTATGTTGATTTTGTTGTTTGGGATTTTGTTTTTTAAATACTACTTCTACAAGCATTTATTCTCTCCACTCAAAAGATACTGGGCCAGGGAGACAGAGTCCACAGTCTGCTTTGGCCAAATGCATCTTCCAGGGGGAAGTGGGAGGTGTCAAGAAAAGAATTTCTCCTTTTGCCTTTTATTAATGCAATTCTTTTATTCACCATCAGATTATGTTAAGGGTGACTGAACAAAATAAGAGTTTCAGTACAAGGCCTCCCTCTGCCTCAATGTGCTTTTGAGCCTCATCTACTATGAGATTAATAGACTCCACCAATCTCTGGGGCAGCAGTTGCCATCATCTCCAAACCAACCAACCTCTGGAGATTTGGGGGGTAAATAAAACAAGCAGTACAATATACCAGAAGAAAAAAAAGAAAAAGAAATGATCTTAGAACTCACAAGAGCACCATCCACAAAACCTCTAGATCCCTGACCAAGCTCAGCGTTTCTAGTTCATAAGCATCTTTAGATGAGGAATAAACACAAAAACCTTAAGTAGGGGAAAGGGAACAGCCTTAATTTGGGAGAACTGCAGCAGTACAGCAGACAGCTCATGCTTTCCTCAAGCAAGATGGATGGGGAGGGAGGGACACAGCCACAGGCTTTTTGCTGAGAAGCTTTTGTTCACCTCTCATGCAGTTGCTAGATCTGCAGGACCAAAAATGGCCTTTAACCAGCTCTTGGGCACAGTTGCCTTTCCCCTGCTGCCCAAAGGCCATTACAACCAGCTGTCCTGGACTCCCATGCTTGCCTCCTGGCAAAGCAGGATTACAGACCAGTAATTAACTTAATCGCCACCCAAACCATGCTGCAATTCTATAACAAAGGAGACCAACATCTTTTCCCTTTACCCTTCAACATGCAGCTAGAAAAAGGGACACAAGGAAGGTGAAGCTTCTGCCCCAGCACACACATTGTATGCAGACCGTGTCCCAGGGTACAGCAGAGGTTTCATCCCACAAATACACTTCACTACGGAAAGCAACTTGCAGTTTGGGTAGCTTCTGAAAGAGGCATCACTCTTTACCAAACCCTGTCAAATAATTAGGAAGGAAAATTCTTAGGCATTTTGTATAAACAAAAATGATACAAAGTAAAAGCTTTTAAAGTTTGTTTTGCTTCCAAGAGAAAAGTCTGCTCTGCTCAATTCATTTCACCTTAAGCTCCAAAACAATAATATTATAATTCCAGTTAGAAACCAGCAAGTGGAGCCTTCCCCTGCTGAGCCCAGTTCACTTCAGTGGTGGTCACACAGTCAGGCTTCCCTAGTTTCCACCTGCCCAGAGTTTCCACCCAAGAGGTGGGCACAGCACATAAGGCTGAGCCAGCCCATTCCAGCTCAAGACCAACCATGGCACTGGCCCCTTGCAGGAAGAACATCACCTTCCAGGCAACAGTGCCCACAAGGTGCCCTCTGAAGGCACAGCCACATGCTGAGCCAGTCCACGCAGACACTCAGAGATATTCTCTTCCTGTTGACTAAAATTCTTTGGAAGTTTGGGGTATTTGCCCAGGAGAACTTCAAGAAGAACAGCAGGAGGACAGATTTCCTCAGCCCAGCTCCACTCAAAGTATCAAAGACCATCACACTCATTAAAACTCCTGCTCCTTGTCTTAGCTGAGTTCCCATCAGCATCACGCTGAGCAGTCATATGGAAATTAAACCCGTGGACTGGGTTCCGTTCCCAAAGACAGCCGATCCAATTTCTCATCTGGTTCTCATTTCCACAGCTGCTCACCAAGCTTCTCACCAGAGCACAGATGAATTTTAAGCTACCAACTTAAACATTTTCCATATGGTATCCAACTAAGCAGCTTGGATTCTTTTAGTCTGAAGTTGGGATATTTGACTATTATTAGGGCTTTTTAGGAATAGCATGTAAGAAATGAAAGCTCATTCCCTCAAAAGTCAGGGACAAAAAGCTGTTTAATTAGACACCTGCCTCAAATCTGCAGAACTAATTAGCACCAGTGTGCATGAAAACATTAAAAGTAATGGACTTTCATAAGTCCCCACTGTGCTGCATTCTGCTTTCATATATATTAGACATCATGCTATGAAAATTGCAAAATCCTTGTGTTCAGCCATGCTTAACTTCGCTCAAACCACCTTTTATCACTGAAATTTTCCTTTTTTTTGGATGTCAAGGCAAAACTTTTTTCTGGAAGGTCTGAGAAAATGCCTTTCATCTGTTTCAGATACACATGGGAATTAAATTCCCATTTAGAAAAAAACACCAAAAAAAATATCCCACACAAACCACACACTCCCCACTGCCCCCTGCTGTCCAAAATACCCCCCATTCAACCACCCACAAAAATACCCCTTTTAAATTAGGCTGATACAACGTCAACATCACAAACAGATGAAATTTCTTGCATACCCTTCAGTAAATAGTTTAATTTTATTATGACAGATAATAAGCTTTTGGCACATTGGATGTGCCAGGCCTGACTCCTAGGAGATACAACTCAGAGAATCTCTAATTTGGGGTTAAATAAATTGGAAACAAAATAATCTGGCAGCATCTCTCAAAAGGGTCTGTTAGTGCACTAAGCAAATGTGTTGGGGGAAGCAAACAAGCAAACAGGTTGGTTGTGGAGCTACTGGCCTAAAGGAAATTCATTTGGGCTTAGTCTATTTTATCATGTTAATAAGTCAGGAGGTGAGCTGAGCTGCCATCCTTTGTCCTGATGTGTGAGGAGACCTGGCAGAGAACATCAAAAGAAAACACTTGCCAGAAATAAGATGATTGTTTTCCCTCTCCTGACTTTACATGCATCCACAGGAGCAGGACGTTCACAGGGCAGAAAGCTGGAGGAGGACAGAGGCTTCTTGGAATATACCAGGGAGATCCCCCAGCAGTGCTGCATGTAGAGGGTCAGGTCAAAGATCCAGCTAATCTGCCTATACCCCCCCACCCCCAGCAGCTGGGATGCCTGGAGAAAGGAGCACAAGGACACAAGAATATTTCCCTAGTGTATCCTCCCAGAGCTGAACTTCCTCAGACAGAGACTGTATCTAATCTTCAGGAGCCCTGCGTGGATTTTTTTTTCTTCTACTGATTTGTGTAACCATGGTTTGACTCATTTGGCCCTCAAAACATCCTGTGGCAAGCAAGGCACACCAGCATTTAATTATGGTCCTGTGGAAAAAGGAAGGGGTTTTTTGTTCTGTTTAAACTTGTCAGCTGATTATTTCATTAGGTACTTCTAGTCCTTGGTGTCATTGACTATCCCTTCACTGGGCATCTTTTCCATACCTCTGATTTTATAGACTGCTCCATTTACCTTTCCTACCCTCTAACACACATCAGATCTTCTGAGTTTGAGAATGGCACATCACCACTTCCCATATCTTCCCATCAAACTCCTCAATGCCATCACAGGACCAGAACCACACAGACTAATCCAGACAGGATCAAACTCCAAAGTTAGCAGCATAATGATGCTTTTAGTTTCCTGGTATTTTTCCTTTTTTTTATTACTGCCAGACAGGCCACTGTGCAAAGCTAATGCTTTACTCCAAACTCAAGACTTGGTGAGGAATTTTGAGAGTGTGTTTCATTTGTTTGGTTTGAGGTTTTGGGAGTTTTCTTCAGATGTTCTAACACTGAGACACACTGAGACTTAGCCACTTACTTATTGGCACCTTACAAATACACGATAGATGTGAAGTGTGGCTTGATGTAAAGGGTGTGTGAACCTCCCCTCTTCAGCATATCTATGTCTACTAATTCTATTTTTTTTTATAATTGCCTAATAGTTCTCCCCTGTAGAAAGTAATCCTTAGCCTTCTCCAGCTTCCCAGAACCCCTTAAGAGCTGGCATCCACTTGCTCTCATTTCTTTGGCACCAACACTAATTGAAGTCCTATATTACCCACCACAGTTAACAGCCCAGGAATTTCATATCTGAATTCCTTCAAAACACCTGAGTCATACCATTTGGCCTCAACAGTTTTTTTTTTAGAGGCTTATTCCAAAAAACTTCTACTGACATCACAGTTTGAAAGCATCACAAATACAAATAGTTGGGGTCAGTCAGCCCATGTCACACCAGCACAGGCGTGAGAAAGAGCAGAGATAGTCCCACAGAAAAGGATCTGCAGAGAGTTCTTGGAGCCCTCGTGATGTATTAGGCAATTAAAAGACAACATGAACCTTAGGAGTGTAAATGCCAAATGTGGCAAGAGTCAAAGATCTGTCTCTTCACCCACGCAAATATTAAAGCTGACACCATTTATAACTCATCAAGAAGAAGTTTCTGAGCTGGCTGGTAATACCTTTTGCTAGTCCAACAGACTTGAAGACATCACATTTAGCTATCAGCAACACCTAGTAGGCTCACATTACTCACAGCTGGGGAAAGTATAGAACATCAAGATTTGGATGCAAAACATTTCCAAAGGTAAGCAAACAACAAACTCCTTTGTCCTCAAGGTAGTTTTTTTTTATAAAGGTTGATAAATTTAAACAGTGTTACCTGAAACATAACAAAGCCAAAACCCACGTATTTTCAGTTTGTGTTGTAATATAAATGTCTTGTAATATGAAAGCAAAGATTCTTACAGTTATCCATTGAAGGTTATTTCAGACAGGGGGGGAAAAATAATTGAGCTTTGTTCCCAAGGTATCTTCGTTTTCCTCACACCCCATTCTTTACACCTCCCCTTATTTTTCACTTAGGTTCCTTACAAATATAGCTCAAAAGTGTTTCTTGTGCTTAGTCATGGGGTTTGGGTAGAAAGAACCAGCACAACTATGCCTATTACAGAGCTTTAATTAGTGGAATAGTTCCTGTTAGAGCTCCTGTTTTCCCAACAAATGCTCCAGTTTAACATTGTTGCTGCCCTTGAATTGGTATTTTAGTCACTAAACTGATGTTTTAGTTACCCTGGCAGCTATCACCAGGAAGGGCAGAAAAGAAGGAGTTGCCAGCAATGAATAATCCATTTTTAATACCTCACCTTAAGGAACCTGAGTAGGTCCATGCAAGAAAAACAAAACTGAGCCCCACACAAACCAACCCCAAACAATCTCCACATACAGAAAACCACATCATTTTTCTTTCACTAAATCTAAAAGTCTCAATCCTTAGCAAAATGACTTTGCACTAAGGTGAAGTGACATCTGTTTGCCCACGGGGGAGGCTGGGAAAAGGGAGGATTTCGCATCCTCTGACTCATTTTGTCAGGTTGAATTTGATCTTACCCACATCATCAATTCAGACAGCAAGCACCAAGAGCTCCAAGGAAAAGGCAGTCAGGCAGTTCATGAGGAGAAAGAATCTTTTTAAACATGAATATCACAGAATACTCCATCCTATCAGGCATGTGCATATGCTAAAGGTATTTACCATCCTCAGCCTGATGTAGCTTCTGCTAAGTCACTGCTGCTTAAAGAGCATCATGCCCTCCCCTAGTTCACCCACACTCATCTTCCCCTGGTGGGTTTCTAGAACCCAGAGCCCCAGATAACTTGTGTTGTATAAGGGCTCACAAACCCCAGAGCTAAAGCTACAGCAGCTCAGCACTAACCAGCATTCCACCTGCAAACAGAATCCACCTCCTGTGTCAGCAGGGCTGTAGAAGACAGCAACCAGGGAGTACAGACCAGCCAGGCTTATTTTGTTAGCACTAAGTCTCAGACCTTCAACTACATTCACGTACTTAACTCCTGTCAAATTCTTTACAGGTTAAGCATTTAAGTGCCTAGAATCCAGTCTCCACTTGACTTAGGTGCTCTATAGGTTTGCTTTAGACATTTAATAAAGTGTCCAAATCATAATACAATAAAGAAAGAGTAACTGATTTGCAGAGACAGTTCATTTTTTAAAAGGCAGCAGGAACTAGCAATCCTAAAAGCAGCATCCATGCCAGTGAAATAAGGCAGCAGTGTCTCTGCACCTATGAACCTCTTTTCTACCCCCAAAGACAAAACTACTGGGTTTTTTTTTCATTATTTTTGCTCAGCTAAGGGAAAGTCGGAGGCATAAGTTACAAGAATCTTTAAAGTATATCTGTAAAATACACCAGAAGTGCAGCTTTGTCTCAGGATACACGAGTCCCGTCACATGGGATATCAAGTCTATATATGCAGAGTCTGCTACATGACTGCACAATTAAGCCACATGGGTCATTATTAAGACTAAAACGAACTGAAGGATTTTGCACAGAAAAGAAACAAGAGAAGTGTAAGGACCTTTAACAGCCTGGAATTCAAATTTAGAGTGCTTGGGGATTGAACCAGAATTTTAAGATTAAAGCTACATTTTTGAGACCTAATGGGACTGCAGCAAATTCATGTTAGCATTCTCTGTTACTGGAAGAAGCAGAGCATCAGGAAACCAAAAAGAGTCAGTCACATTTCATAGATCTGGATTCTTCATACCTCTTACATAAAGAGGATACTGGAAAACTTAAGAGGGTACAGGGCATCCTTAGTCACACCTGATAAGTCCAAAAGGTGCTTTCCTTAGTTTGTGAAGCACCCTGATTGCTCTTCACAAGCACTGAACATCTGCAGAGCCTGCTTGGCTACTCACACACAGTGACCCCATCCCACCAGAACAAGGAGACCTGGGCTTTGTCAGACGCGTGTAACAACTGGAGCCACTCTCTCCAGGCCCAGCAATTTGAGTTCTTCACAATTACTGCCCATGAGCTGAGCAATTTCACAAACACTGGCTTTAGGGCAATTGCAGAAGTACTAAACCAGTACACCAAGGAGCTAGAGCATAAGGTTTAAGTTACTCCTGTTGAATACCACTTGGAGTAGCCCTTCTCCATCTCCACCTTGTGCTTACACAGTGCATCCTGCTGGTTTGACACCATTTATACCCCCGGGACAACAAATTTGAGTTATCCAGAGCTCGGAGGGGTCATGGCTATCTCAATTCAGGCCATTTTCTCACTTGAGAGCCTTCCCAGAGAACCATACGGCCCTTCTCTGTGTGCCGTGGTTTGCAGTAGAGACAAGCACTTAGCAAACAGACCCAGACAACATCAAAGTCATGACAGAGGGCAGATTTTTGCAGCACTCATTACTATGATAGCCTGGAGCAAGCCAAAAACTTCTGAAAATAACCTGACCAGCAATTTCAGGGCATTTGTGGAGGCAGAGCTCCTTAAATTCTGTTCTTAATGAGACCTGAAGGCTTTGAGTGCAGCAATATAAGCCCCTTTTCGAGCAAAGGCATATCTAGGTCCTTTATTTTTACACACACCCCCCCCCAAATAAACCTCCTCCTTCAATTTTAAGCAATAAGGGTAATAAGCTTTAGCTGCTCCTTACAACTTGCAGACCTAGGAACTGACCTCTCTTTGAAGGTGGCACATCCCAAGGCACCACATCCCGTTATGGAAACAAGAGACTAAAAAGGAGCTTAAGAGTTTAGGCAGCCTTGATAATACAGACAAGCTAAAAAACTTTATTCAGTTCCAAATTCAGGCAGCACTCTTCCCAGCTCTAAAAGTTTGTGGTTTTAGGTAGAGCTTCATCCACAGGTCTACCAGTGGAATAAACTCTGTGCTACAGAGCACCTGCTTTCACCACAAGCATTACTCAATTCCCTCCATATCTGTAGTTTTTGGTTGCATCTGCATTTCTGTGTACCTGCAAAAGGGCAAACTGATAAAAGAATTCAGGGGCTTGCTCACACAAGTGTTCATTTGCAAAGCCAGCAACAGCTTGCAAGCCCCTGGCCCAGGCACAGCACTGCTTGCACAAGCTACTTCATTCTCATGGAGATGCGATTTTACTACCTTGCGTGTGCTGAGCCTTCAGCCTTTTTGAGAGCGACTCAAAAGGTCATTATTCTGTGCTTCCATGCATACCAGATCCAGAAGTTCAGCCACCAAGTTCCACTCAGCTTAATGGGACAACGTGAAGAACAAAGGCTTTGCATCCTTCAATTCTGCAAACCACACTAGCTGAGAATAATCCCTTTAAAGTTTAAGACCATAATATGATTATCCAAGAAATTTCATAAGCTTACAGCATCTCTAGCACAATATCTTAGTCCATTATTGTAGATATTTTAATAAGCTTTTTTTTTTTATAAATACTCCATGTCTTCCCCCCCCCCATTATG
>JANIJG010010626.1:0-12287 GCA_024611175.1 Megaceryle torquata | reverse complement strand
ACTGGACACAGTACTCAAGGTGTGGCCTCACCAGTGCTGAGTACAGGGGGACAATCACCTCCCTCCTGCTGCTCACATGATTTCTGATCCAGGCCGGGATGCCATTGGCTTTCTTGGCCACCTGAGCACACTGCTGGCTCATATTCAGTCAATTTGAACCCCCGTGTCCTTTTCTACCAGAGACCTCTCCAGCCACACTTCCCCAAGCCTGTCGTGTCATTTAACACAGTACTGGAAGGTGTTCAGACATCAGTGCACAGTATGATGTGTCACAGATAAAGATTACAAAGCAGTTAATACTTTAAACGGTCATCAATCTGAATTCACACACAGCTACGCAATGTGTTTGCTGGTAAATGACCATCAGAACGTACCCCAGATTTGGAATCCTCTCAGCCATTCCAGTTATCCCAGCAATTATGTTGCAGTGGGAGATCATTACTCCCTTGGGAACTCCTGTGGATCCACTTGTGTACATGATCACCGCGATGTCCGAGGGCACGGGCCTGGCCTGCTGCTTGTTTCCTGCAATTTGCATTGAGAAAAGAGAACGTATGAAGTGTAGAGAGCCCAGCAGACTCATTTTGGTTGAAGGAGACCTTTTGGATCACTGAGTCCAACTGTGAACCCAGCACTGCCAGGGCACCACTAACCCATGTCCCTCAGTATGGCATCTCCACTGCTCTGAAACTCCTCCAGAGATCACGGGGACTCCACCACTGCACTGGGCCAGCCCCTGACAGCCCCTGCAGGGAAGAAATTGTTCCTCAGCTCCAACCTAATCATAGAATGGCTTAGGCTGGAGGGGACATCACAGATCATCTAATCCAACTTCCTTGCCATGGGCAGGGACGCCTCACCAGGGACACCTAGACCAGGTTGCTCAAGGCGTCATCCAATCTGGCCCTGAACACCTCCAGGGAAGGGCATCCACAACCCTTTGGGCGATCTATTCAGAGTCTCACCACCCTCGTAGTGAAGAACTTTTCCTAAGACCCAATCTAAACCTATTTACCCTGAGTTTAAAACCATTTCCCTTCGTCCTATTGCTGGACACTCTTGTGAAGAGTCCCTCTCCAGCCTTCCTGTAGGTTCCCTTCAGGTATTGTGGTGAAGCTTAAGCACCTTCACAAAGAGTAAGAACCTCTTTGTATTAGCTGAGCAACGCTTTGAGTGATTGTCCTCATCTACCAGGCCCGCACTTTTTCTATCATCTTCCCCATCTTCCTGCAGAGGAGAGACAAACGAGCAGAACTTTGGCTTCTCCAAAACACTGCTGAGCTTCCCATCCCCTGGAAGAGACACGGCACCGGCTCCACGCTGCCGCAGGGTCAATCCCAGTTGGCAAAGCTACTTTCTCCTGCACTCCCACACCTGCAGCATGGCCCTGCTGAGCCAACATGAGGTCCAATTTCTATCAATATGTAAAGGCAACTGAACAGCTTTAATAGGCTTAAAGTGGTTCTCAGACACTTGTGCCGAGAGCAAGAAAATAGGAAAATAATTGCATAATAATCTGCATAATGGGCAATACATGCAGCACGAGGTGCGTGCTGAGTGAGAAGAGTGAAAGCATATTTAATCATTCCCACTTGCTGAATCCTGTGCCTTGTACACGACAAATAACAAGGGGAAAAATAAACTACAAGCAGCAGCTCGTTTACTTAACATAATGTTAATTAAACGTGCTTGACCATAAACAATTCATCGTAGCGTTCCACAGTTTATGGATGGTTAACTTGATAATGTTCTTTTACTATAGGGCATAGGGTGTGATACTTAAAAGACTGAAGGAAGAAGGATTAGACATCTTACAGAGCACAAAAATTAATGAATCTCAAGGAATTAATTAATTATAGCCAGTTTGGTTTTTTTTTTTTCCTGTTGGGTGTTTGTCTGAAACAGTTTTAATAGTATCTAAAACTGGTACATCAAAAAGGGAAACCCATCTTCTAAAGAAACTGAGAGGTCATGACACTGGGGAAAAAAGAAAAATCCAACAATAGTTGAGACATGTTCTGAAATTCTAAATCCTAAAAAAATTTACGTAGATTGGAAACAGATTCCCAGAAATTTACACAGCAAATTGATACTTGCAGAAATGCAATAAAAGTGACCAAGTTCTATCACATTTAAATGGCTATTTTACATTTTATTTGTGAATTCAACAAAACTTAATGGTCACAAATTGCTGGTGTATTTTGCTTTAAAATGCACAGTAATTTTCCCTGCGTGCTCTGAATAACATGGTTTTAATAGGTCTGATCAAATGAAGGCTTTCTAAGTTTCTATTCTGGCCTAAATGCTTGCCCTAAACATTTTTCTTCAGCGTGTGACTCTTGGTTTGTGGAAAAGACAGTTGTCTTAAAAAGCATTTTACCCTCAAAAAAAAAGGAAAAAAAAAAAAAAAAAAAAAAAAAACCACCCAAACCACAAAAAACCAAAAACCACCCCAAAATCCAATCACAGCCAAACCAAACTTCTCCCCCACCCCGATTTTACTTAAAAACCAAAACCAAAACCAGACAGAAGGTTAATCACTGTATAATTTTTTGCGATCTGCAGTTTCCCCAAGTTTACTCCACAAAGCAGGACAACAAACACAACGATGCTGACAGAAAGAAGAGCCAACCTACCAGGATCTGCCTTGGCCCCCATGGCTTGTACAGAAGCCATCGTGTGAACAATGACACCCTTGGGAAACTCGGACCACATTGTTGGTTTGCCATCCACTGTAATGATGTGTCGCAGGAGAGGAACTTGAGAAATGATTTCCTGTGGAAACAAACGTGTCCTCAGAGATCAAACACGAGGTTTGTGCCAACAAGAAGAAACAAAAACAACCCAAAGACACCCTTATCTACTGTATACATTAAAAAGCACTAACATAAAATACCTGAGGATTTCAAATACCAGAGGATAAACTTTGTCCAGCTCAAACAGCTGCCAAGCTTGACATTTTTCACCTTCAGATTTGAAGAACTGACTGAACTTTCCACTTACAAGTCCAAAATTGTTTACTGATTTGGGTCTTATCCCAAGAAAAGTCCACCAATGAGACTGCAAGGATTTGTAGAGGTAATTGACATCCCACTCTCACAGAACGCTGAGAGAAACTGGCAGCACTGAGCTCACAATAATAATTCTTATGTTGCTCCTCGATTATTATGCTATTTAAATCAGCACAGAAAATTATTAGTTAAGCACTAGTTAGGCATTTCAGGCAAAATGTGAGTCATAAAACATTTATCAGTGTTCTAGTAAAAGGAGAGATGATTATCATCTCTGGCAGATGAAATTCATTACTCCAAGCTGAAATAAATGTGCATTGTATATTTACCGTCATTCTAGTAACTTGAAAAAGGTTTGGGAAATTCTCATTCAAAATCCAGCAACAGTGCACAGTTTTTCATTAAAAATTAAAACCACTTTCATTAAAAATTCCCTTAGATGAAAGGCCTGCTTTCTCCAAAACACACCATGATGAAACTCAGGCAGATTCGTTGTTCCATTTGTGTATTCAGTCTGTGTCGCTAAGTCAACAAAGTTTTTTGACTGTTCTAATGTTTAATAAGCTGGAAAACAGCTCTAACACTTTGGGCACCAATCGTGAGATTTAAGAGCCGTTCCCTGCTGGGAAAACATCCAATGATAAATCAGGGGGATGATCACATTTAGCTGCTCATATAGAATCAAAGCATCATAGAATGGTTTGGGTTGGAAGGGACCTTGAAGATTATCTAGTTCCAATGGCCCTGCCATGGGCAGGGACACCTCCCACTAGATATACAGTTTATATAGTTTTCTGTTCTTTCCATTTGCTTCAACTATTCAATTTCTAGACACTAAATCCACCCAGAAGCGACAGCAGTTAGCTGTAAAAGTGTTATTCCAGGCAGCACTGCAGCTCTTCAACAATGCAAATTACTCATCCCGTTCTCCAGCATCATCGAGGAGCCTCAATCCCACTGAAGGCTGTTCATGAAGACAGATACATTAATCTTCTTCTAAAAGAAGTGTCTGTCCCAGAGAGAGGCAATAAATCATCATTCCGCTCAAGGGAACCGGGCCTTTTAACCATAACCAACAGTGACGTTGCAAAGAGATAGACACCCAACAGTTTTCTGACCTTCAATTTTGTTTGCATCAGTTCTTTACTTGTGATGATGGTGGTCACCTCCGTTTCATTTAGCCCGTGGACTATGGCTGGGCCTCCCAGAGTAGCGTACAGAGTAACAACTGAAACAGAAAATAGGGGGGAAAAAGAAAAGGTGAATCATTAAGGTACAATTTTGAGTGTAGTTTACAGTTCTGAGTAGAGATTACAATAAAGGGCTGAGATTAACCTAATGCGAGAAGCAACACAGTAAAAATATTTGTCAAACAACACCTTCTTTGTCTTTAAAACATACACATTGCACGATAGAAATACAGCAGAATTCTCATGCAATTCTCTCCTAGAACTACTCTCGTACCTTTGTGGCTTTTACTATTTTACAAGCAGGAGTCTGTCCTCAGTTCAATACCCTGTTTAACAATCCTCTTGTACGCAGGAGGGAAACAGCTTTCGATTACAGGACTTCTCATTTCAGAATTCACATGCTTTGCTACCAGCCCTTTACAATCAGCTGGTAATAAATGATTGTAACATGGCAATACATGTCATCAGCAAATCAATCCTCACATTCAAGAATAAAGCTGTGATAATAATCCTATTCACCCATCTATTTAAGACAACATCATAAAGGTTTAATCATCACAATCATTGTACATTGAACTGACATCATGAGAAAACAAAATAGCAAGGCAAGAAAATATTTGGGAAATGGACTATTAGAAACATAATTTCCTGTGTTTAAGGATAGCTCATTAGCATTCCTAGAGTGTTAAACCACAATTATTTCATATTAACAATCTTTCAATCGTACTTAACTTCCTGCTGGTTTTATGGGAACTGGAGGAGAAAAGGCAGGAAGAGATTGAGGAAGATAAAAGGCAGCTCAAAAAGAGGTACTGCTCTCAAAAAAAACAAACCCCATTTCCTATTTTCCAAGCAGAATGCTGAACAGGAGCACCTCAAAAAACCTCTGAGGTTGAGGAACACCATTGTTAATTGCAAAACCACTGCTGCAAGTTTTGTCTCAGCAGGGACCTGAGTTTCTTGTGCATTTTAGTCAGGATCTAGCTGGATATTTAAAAAATATAATTACAAACAAGACAGCCTGTTGCACGTTAGGACTGTAACTATACTATGCTACAGCAAAGGTAATAAAAACAACAACAAAAAAAAATAACAAAACCACAAAATCAAACTGTTGCATTCCACAATTTGAAATCCAGGGAGTTACTGACTCAGTGCAGCATATTAAGGAAGAACTCAAAAGCGTTTTTTCTTGCACAGAAAAGTAAATAATTGACCTCTACTTATTTTTCCCTCATTCAAACAGTCCATCCTTGCTTGGAACTGTTGCGGGGTAAATGCAGACGCAGTGTTTTCTTTAATTTGGTGGGAGCAGAGTCCCAAAAAGGGCCTCTCCCAGTTCCCACGAGCTCCCTCTCCATACGCCACTGACCCCTGTTATATAAACATTGAGCAGAAAGCCAGCTTCCCCCAGCCGGCCAGAGCAACTGGGACACACACTGCCCATAAAGAGAAGGATGATGCCTCAAATCACCTTTTCTGTAGCGAATCACCCACATCCACGTAGGTGCGTTATCTTCTGCGTCCATCCTCGCGCGTGCAATAGTACGAGTGAGTCTTTGAGATCGGAACTTCTGCTCTAAAAGCCTGACAAAAAGAGAAACCTCCACACCACTACATTTGGCAGCCAATATACAAGAACAAAGCCTTGCCCTGAAGAAACAAATGGAACTTTTGCTGTTTATTTCGATGTAACTAAAGTCAGCCTGAGTATTCCAGCATCCATCAAAAATAAAAAGCAAAATGTGCCTTCAGTCAAATCAATTCTGACAAAACCACTTCTCCTCAAGCTTCAGGAAGGCAGGGTACGAAAAACAAAACATAACCTTTCCTATTTCTTTCAATATTTGGTTATACACTCAGGTGTTTATCTGCCCACACCAGTGAAGAGCTCTTCAGACAGATGAGGAGGAGATACCTTGGAAGAAAATCTCTTTTCTTTGGCTTACTTTGTTTTCCAACTAGGAATCACAGAATCATAGAATCATTCAGGTTGGAAAAGACCCTTAGGATCACTGAGTCCAACCATTAACCCTGCTCTACAAAGTCCACCCCTAAACCACATCCCCCAACATCACATCTAAATGAGCCTTAACACATCCAGAGGTGGTGACTCAACCACCTCCCCGGACAGCCTATTCCAGTGTCTAGAATGCAATCCCACTCCATCTCCTGCAAACACAAGACTTCAGCCAATATAAAATTTACAATCAAGCCACTATTTCTAGTCATAAAACCACTTGTTCCTAACATAAAAATGCCTTGCCCCATTTTAATACCATAACATAAAAGGCATTCTCTCCAACACCACGCAAGAAGCAGATGAACCTGCTCTCTTGACATCAGTTCCAGGCACACAGATTTAATATATTTCACTTTCCCAAAGAATGTCACAACACCGGGCAACTTGTAAATGGGAAAATGCTAATATAAGTCATTCAGCAATGTCTAGCCAGGCTGCTTCTGCAACACCGCCTGGATCTTGTAACGCTGTCAGCAAAGCGACAGCGAACGCCGTGCGACAGCGTCGTCATCCGCCGACGCGCGACTCGGCCGAGTTCACGAAGGACAACGTACAGCTAAAGATGAGAAACCCCACGTCAGACAGTGTGCCGAAGCACGTCTCTGTAAGGGAATTTAAAGCATTAATCCCGCAAAGCCAACAACACGCGCATACCATTCTGCGCACGACATTCAACAGCTCTCTCGGAATTCCTTTCTCCCCTCGAATTACGAAATCCTCTGAGGATTTGTAAGTGTGCTTCACTTCTAAATGAAAACTAATTGATACGAGCCTTGGAGTTTTAGTTCCGGGATAGTCCCTAGGAATCTAACAGATCCCCACAGCGATCAAAGCGAACTGACAGGTCGGTGGATGAGGAGACACGGAGTTTAAAAGCAACACCGCACCTCGTCTGAGAGCAGCCTGTGCAGATCTCTGCTCTGGTAGGCAAGGCAGCAGCAGCTTCTCACTGAAGAAAGGACCAAAAATATCCCCAGATTTTGGTTGGAAAGCACCCAGGAAGATCACCTGCACAAATGGGTTCATGGCAGCAGGGCTGTGGCCAGTCCAGTGTGAAGTATCTCCAAGGATGGAGATTTCACAACCATTCGAGGCTCCCACTCTGGCATTTAACCACCCTCATAACAAAGAGGTTTGTCCAAATTTGAGCAAACTTTCCTGTGGTTCAAACTGTGCCTGTTGCCTACAGTCTTAGCAAAACCCACCTTCAAGCAGAATCTGAATTCATCTTTTCTGTGTACTCCCATCAGAGAGTTTTAGAGAGCAATGAGATCTCAACTCGCTCATCCTAATGCTGAACAGACCCCACTCTCCCAGCCTCTCCTCACATGTCACGTTCTCCAACCCCTTCAGCATCTTGGCAGCCCCCCCCCCCGCCTCACTCCAGCACATCAAGTGTCTTTTTTTATCTCCTGGGAAGCCCCAAACCAGACACAGCACTCTAAATGTGGTCTCACCAGAGTCCAAAAGGAGGAGAAGAATCACTTCCTTGGACACCCCTGCCCCTTTCATGCCATTACCATCCAGGATGCTGTAAATGAGGCATTTCTGCACATCCGGCTTTTACAGCCCATCCCTTACTGAAGGAGGGTAAATGTGGCACGGGAGAGGAGGCCAAAGCCTGCAAGAAACAGCAGCTTCTAGAGTGCCTCAGGTTGGGGGAAGTAGAAATGTCCCCTTGAGAGCATCACAGAACTCAGCCAGGCTGGGCTTACAGTCAACTGAATGACATATTAAGGAGTGATGATGAAAGAGATGTTTGACTAAGACACGGGACTAAGACTGTCACGGGACAGAAGCCCCCAGAAGACACTTTTCTAACAGCCAGTCCATGAGAAAATGAGGATTATCACCCAGGTCAGAGAGCCTAGTCTCAGCCCACTGCCAGGGGGAAGGATCCAGTCAGGGTACGATTCAAACAGGTATGAAGAACGAGAAGGACTTGAAATAGCTCACCAAAACTACACACAGTCGTAAGGTTCCTGCAGTAATCACTAGGACTCGAGCTTGTTCTCAAGCGTAACCTCAAATCAGCACTCAGGTTAACTTAGGATGTTTTAAATGACACTCAATGGACTATGAAAAAGTCAAGAGGTGGAGAGAAGAATGAAAAATGTAATATAAACAAAGCAAATCAGCTCAGCCTAAGGTTTGAGTTAAGGAATGACTTATAGTTTGGTAAAGAAGTTACTAAGCAACTTTGAAAGAGCTCTCTAAAATAAAGTCAGGGTTTACTCATTCCTTTTCACTACTTTAGAGATGACAATACGGTTTCTAACCAACACCAAAACTGAGGAACCAACAAAGTGCCCAACTGAAACAAAGCTTACAGGCACAGATGAAGGTTTGACATCAACTCCTGCAACCAAGTCAATGAACTCATGGGTGATTTCTGTTTGTTTGCTTTTAAAAACTTGGGAATGTGTACCAATCAGAGATGGTAAGAAAATAAACCTCTCACAAATTCATTGAGCAAGCTGGGCCCACTGAAACTATTTGCCAACAGAGGCAGGTTTCTCTGTTCGACAAAGCCAAACGCTCCAAAGTCCACAGTCTCCACCTCAAGCAGGACTTTTTGCTTGTGATTCTAAATGTTCTCTATAAAGTTTTCTTAGCATGGAAAGCAAAGTGAGAAAAAACGTTTCTTTTCAGGTCGTATTGCAAGACTCAAAGCCACTCAGACCTCAGGAAAGCTTCGTACTTACGCTGGTAGTTGCACATAAAGCAGGCCTGGGCTGCAATCATCCACTCGGCTCTCGTCTCGCAGAAGATGGCAATGTTAGTTTTTGGTTGCTGACCCAACACTGCCAAGCCGTTGCCAAAATTCACAGCTTTAATGTATACATCTTCATATGTAAGCCAGGTGTACTTGCCAAGGATGACCTAAGAAGAATTAAGAAGTATGATTTAGAGAATGAAAACCTTAACACATGTCCTACCACATCTTCATCCACGGGGAAGAAAACAACACAGATGTTTCAAGTGCCATTGGCTTGAATTATAACAGCAGTTTACTCAAGATAATGAATAAAATCCTTGCCAAAAACTGCAGGGATTGTGGAAGTTCCAACACAAATACTCCCAACATCTCCACGCATGTTAGCACCTCAGTTTCTATTTTCACATGATTCCCACTGTATTTCGTGGTCCCAGGAGCCCTCCCTGCAGTTATCTGACCCACATGCCTTCAGTTTTGACAAAGGTTTGCTTTATTTTAAGGAAAGCAAGCACTAGCTAGTATGATATAGTCTCTACATTTGCTTTCTTGGCTATCTGGGGCTACAACTCTCCTACATAAATACAGTATTTAGGTGTTCCTTATTATTTCAAATAATAAAATGAACTTAAAAATTAAAATAAAATATAAAATAAACCAAAACCAAAATATAACAAAATAAATAGGGAAACTGGAATCCAGAAAGCAATGGGTCTTCTGTCAGAAATTATGAAATCCCTTCTCTTGGTTTCAAAACAGACATCGGGGGAAGATCTTTTTGTCCCTTTTTACTATTACATAAAAGTAGGATGGGAAGACCAGACTGGAAATTACTGGCAAATCTCAGGACTGAAAAGTCATGTGGAAAAAATTAAGCAATATCACTTTTCCTCTACGTGGGAAAGTTGGTGCACAGTAAAATTGGATTTGAATTGACAGGTCACTATCAGAAATTTCCATGTGTGCTTGTGGCCCACAGTGCTATTCTCTCACTGAGTGACAGGGTATTTCTTGGAGGATATCCCAGATCTATTCAGATACAGATGGATTATGAAGATGTTTTACACTGAAAATCCAGACTCTGAACTATTATTCCTTTCACTACAGAGCATTAACACTAAACTAACACTAAAAAAAAGAAGATAGAAAAGCAAGTTTTTCCTCCTCCATTCTGTTTTCCACATTTATCAACTTTTAACTAAATTTCCAACCTGTGGGCAGTAAAATCAAACAACTTTTTTGCCATGTTGCTACATTTCTAATGAAATTCACCTCCCTTCTTGGCCCTTCCCTCAGCAGCTAGCACTATTATTTCCCAACATACAGTTTCTCCTGTAAACTGTTGTCAAGCCTGATGTTAAGTGCCACAACCTTTTCAATGTTCACACACATTTCATTTTACAACTTTTAGGACTTGTTGCCGCTAGAGAACTACTTACACTTGTAAACAAAGGATCTACCTGAGAGTTTGCAGGAGAAGGGTCCAAGAAGTCAAGATTATTGAGAATTGATTAAACAGACACCAAGAAGCAAACACTAAAGCAGAACAAAGAGCACCTCAGAATGTTGACTTGGAAATAGGACATTCAATAGAAAAATGCTGCCATCTAGTGCCCCAGCTTTTAAACATACCTAGCTATTAAAAATAACTGAGTTAATGCAAATATTTTTAGTAACTTGTGTTCAATTGTTATCTAATACATAGGAAAATATTCTTAAGTATTTGTATTGTATTAATGTTTGGAAATCCAGCAAAGCATAGAGACTAAATACTTACTGCACAGTAAATATGTCTTTCATTTGGATTTTAGGGCAACCCCATTCAAATTTTTAGTGTGAGGGTGTCATAAAAAATTCTCCAGAAAGCTGCAGGCACACGTAGAGTCATCAAGCTATGTGACCTCAGTTACCTTTCAAGGTCTGCCTCACAGTAGCTTAAAAAGGCTTGAAGACCCTTGACTATGGTTTGGAAATGAGTGATCACAAGTTAAATACATTTTCTTGTAGAAAGTGTATTAAAAAGAAGACAGAGGAGGTTATTTGAAATGTCCACTTTGAGCTTTTTTCACATGAAAACACAGACTGTAGATGAACACTGGAAAAAACCCACCCTAAAATATTATTTATATAGCACCGTATGTTTTCCAACATCATAAACTTTTACTGCTCAAAGACTTGGCATGGCAAGAACCTTCATGCAACTTCACACCAAGTTTCATATAGAACATGTTTGTGTAATACAAAATCCAACCCAAACTTACAGGTTGGATTGGAAGGGAACCTAATTAGCCAAGCACCTGACAACATAACCCCTAACTAAGATGACATAAAATAATCATCCAGCAAAATAAAGTTCATCTTTTGGGCATCATAAAATTCAAGCTCTGCTTAAATTAATTAATTTTTTTCCCCCAATTAATTACATCTTCATCTCTGAAGTATTTTCAGCATTATTTTCTCCTGACTTCAATACCTATTTAATGAAATTAGGACTAGGTGTGCTCTCCAATCCACATATTAAAGGACACTGCAGGAAGAGACAGAAAAACTAACTCGGCGTTAAGTAGCGTAAAATGCAACAAAATAAGCAGGAGGAAGTACTTGCATTTTACTAATATCCCTGAATTTCTGCTATTTGGGCAATTCCACAGGAATAAATCAGACTTTTGACCAACTTATGGTAACAATTCCAGGAATAACAGATTAGCTGGGATATCACTGCTCTTGATAAATTCCTGTAGTATCTGATATTAATGATGTTCGGTATCTAGCTTTAAATAATAATAGCTGGAAGTGTGAGCACACTTAGTTCTCCTAGGATCAGAAGCTTAGTATTTTATTTTTTTGGAGATGTATATCTACCCTAATTAATGAATCCGTAATTAGGTTAATCTAGCCCACTGCAATTGGCACAGAGGCGTCTTCTAACAGGGAACACATTTCAGTCCACAGACCCTGATTTACATCCAGATCCACCCCGGACTTGCAGATGAGCTCAGAAAAAAAACACATCAATCATTCAGAAGTTGAACACTGTGGTGAGAAAGGAGGAAAAATAATTAACAAGTCCTGCAGCTCCTGTAAGGTATAGAAATTAGATGCATTAGAGCTAAGAATTAAAATCTCTCATGCACCATCTCAAAAAGTTGCAATAAATCATAGAATCACAGAATGGTAGGTGTTGGAAGGGACCTCTGGAGATCATCGAGTCCAACCCCCCTGCCAGAGCAGGATCACCCAGGGCATGTCGCACAGGAACAGATCCAGATGGGTTTGGAAAGTCTCAAGAGAAGGAGACTCCACAACCTCTCTGGGCAGCCTGTTGCAGGCTCTGTCACCCTCGCAGG
>JANIJG010010625.1:30858-42901 GCA_024611175.1 Megaceryle torquata | reverse complement strand
TGGCATGATTTAGCTGATGCTGTGGTGTTAGGTCATAGGCTGGACTCGATGATCTCAGAGGTCTTTTCCAGCCTCAGAAATTCTGTGATTCTGTGTCAAATGGTATATTGACAGTTTCAGTCTGGTTCATATTATGTATATCTCTACAAATCCAGGTGTGGACCCCATGGGAAAGTTTAATCTAATGGTATCAGTATAAGTACCTGAGAGGGCAAATCCATTGGGTCTGTCTCTTCTTTGCTTACTGTAGGTAAGGCCTGTTAGCTCTATGTTTTCCATAGTTCACCTTGGCTGTCTTCACAATTGATTCTGATAAGTTGCTTCTTCTACAGCCTTTTCCAGTGTAATTCTATCTTTTGGGATTCTTATGTAGACCATGAACTGATATTGAAAGTATATAGGAGGAAAATCTCAAAAAAATAATCTTTCTCTAAGAACCTTGCTCTCAAAACAACAGCATATCTATCTGAACATAATTGTACATTATACTGTAAATAGCAGTAAATTACTGTAAGTACTGTAAATGCCATCATGTCTTTTTTGTATTTTGGAATCTAAAAAATTCTGGAAACTTTGGAGGAGTAATTGTTCACTGGGACATAATACAGTAGTTGCTGAAAAGGTCAAGCAATGTGTCCATCTATTCTGTATTCTTTATTCTGTAATTTGACATAAATTGCTCACATTACATAATGAAAATATGATACACAATTTTAAGTAATATATAATCTCTTATGTTAAAATGAGGGTGAAGAGATACACTGGTAAAAGATACATCAGTTATTTATTTCATACTGTGCTCTGAACCTTTGAAATAGGACCTTGAAACCTAGACATGATTAGAAAAGCATTTTGTGTTTGTGAGTCTCCTTTAGATAAAAATTAGTCTTCAGTAAAAATTCTTGTAATTCCTTTTCTGTCATGCCTGATGTACTAACTTCTGAAAACCCAGAATATAAATTTTCTCTGAATTATGACTCATAGGAGTCAACCTTTTATCTTTGAGATAGATTAGTCAATCAAAACTAATACTTTCTTAAAAGTGAAGCAGTCAAGCTCAATCAGTCTTAAATTACATCATGTTTAATGTTATCAGTGAAGCCGTAGTAATATTCAGGGCATTTACTTTGTTTACTGTTTTGCAAAACATTTCATTTTTTTCTGTTGCTGCCTCCTACTTCCTTTCCAATGCAAGAATAACAACTGAGAAGGCAAGGACTCTTTTTTCAATATCTAAGCACAGAAATCTTGAGGTGACATCAAATTCTTGAAGTATACAATAAAAAATAACTCTTATAAGATAGTCTTCCAATTAATGAATTGAACAAAGATGCAAAGTTACTTGAAGTTCTACTTGACTTTCTCCTGTTAGATTTTCAGGGAAATTTACATATTAATTAGTTCTTCATATGGGCAAGAGATGCAGGGGACTGGCTATTCTCAAGTCTTGAATGCTTTAACAGTAAGCAAGAATTATTTCATCCAGAGTATGGAAAATATTTGGCTATATAAGTCTGTATAAGGTTGCTCTAGCCTTATAAAAAATGAAAATACATCACATATTTAGACTTTATTATTGTTTTATGAGCAACAAGAAAAAGTTAGTCTTTATATGTGAGAATAACTGGACTAAGATCATATCTTTGGAAATTTCTTCATTCCCTGCAGAAAAAAAAAAAAAAAAAAAAAAAAAAAAAAAAAAAAAGAATTGGAATTTAACAGTTTGTCTTGAAATTTGTGAAAACTGTTTGTAGTATAGAGCCCTTTTTCACGGATTAAAATTCAAACTCTCTGCTTTCTGTATCAATAGAATTTGAAATATCAGTTTGTCCAGTAAATGCTGTGTTTGGTCAAATGTCCAGTAAATGCTGTGTTTGGTCAAACTTAGAATTCACCACCTTTAGAGGTCCCTTCCAACCCAAGGCATTCTATGATTCACCATCTCAGAACCATTCCAAACAGAAAATCTCTATAAACAAGGGAAGTAAAATGGTAATGTAGGAGGTACATCACCTTCAGGAAATTATATCTCTGCCTGGGACTGAGATATGTGTCAACCAGTCTCAGAGAGTTTTGTCAAGTCAAAATTATGCAATATCTGCTTTTCTTTGTGCAGCTGAAACCACATTTGGAAGTTAAAACTAGCTTCCAGCTATGCTTCAGGAGCACCTCATTGGATTATTCTCTTGTTCCTTATTTGTTCTTGAAAAACCTGTCAAATTAAGTCTGTCAAATTAGACTTTTGCAACTATTCCACCTGTTTGTGAAACATCTGGAAATGGATGTTAAGCTTATTTGGGTCTATATGGGTCATTCTTAGTGACTGATTGAACTGTTGAGTCAAAATGATGGTGAGGTGCAAAGTAACTCCAGAAATTCTCCCTCTACAAGGAAATGAATAGACTTGTCTTTAAATTAAACATACTGTTTCTTAAAAGATTGAAGGATCTGTCATTTTGGTTCTGTGTTTAAAAACTGCAGGACATATAGAATTAATATTGCTCTAAGTGACGCATAATGGTTGCTAGGTCTGTTTTATTATCTCCCTTAAACATGCAACACCTCTATCCGAAGGATTTTTTTGTCAATTTTTGTAAGTAATGTGCTGTGCTAATGTTAACAAGCAGGATTCTGAGGCCACTGGCAAAACCAGCAGGGAGGATGAGGTTGTATTCCTTCTGAAGTCAAAGCTTGGTGGCTGTACTGCCAGTTATCACCTGCATCCTGAGCTGAAAGCATAGCATCAGTAAGGATAATCTGAAATACTGTGAGAAAGAAATTTGTTTGTCTTGGATGTTTGGGGATACTGAAGTGAAGTCTGTGTAAAGGAAACAATCAACTTCTTGTTTTATTTGAGCCTGTAAAAGGATGAAAGACTAAAGGGTGCTCTGACGGTAGAAACTTCCAAGTGTATGCTGTGTGACAAACTGAAAAGAATTGAGAAATATTGTGCTTTGCTGAATGTCAAAGTTTCAACACAACATGCAGTTCAGATGAGACACCCACAGATTTAACAAATATCTATAAAATACTTGAAAGAGCTAGATTCTTTATGGTTGTCCATGCACATGTTACACATTCACATATTTGATATCCATAAATAATACTAAACATAACAGGCAGGTTTCTGAACATAATTTCATCAGCTACTAGACAGCTTTGAAATTTATAGAGGGATGGAATTTTATGTTTATTTTAACTTTTTTGAATGCTTAAATCAGGTTATGGACACCAAGGTCCAGAATTTGTTTTACATAAGCATATAGCAAGAAACAATTGCTTCACATGATGGTTTAAAGCATAAGCTATATAACAATTTTGAGGTTCAATAACTTATATGTAGTTCCTCTGAACATCCAAGGAAACAAATTCCATACATGAATAGAAATTCTGATGAAAACACTTTAAGGTTGTTGAAGGATTCCGTTTCCACATTTTGCCATGTCCATGGAGGTGTGAACAATAGCTTAAAAACAACAAATGCTGATAAAGTTTTAAATGCTCATAATGTGAAATATATCATCTAATTTTGCATACACTGCTAAGAAGAAAATTAGTAATATTGGAGTATGTCTACTAGAATCAAAGACTAAAGGATAAATATAATAAATTCAGAAGAGAATTTCTGTTGCCATACTTCAAAAGCTGAAAGCATGTGAATTTTAAAAAAGAAACTCTGGAAAGTAATAATAATTCCACAGTTCAGGATTTTCTGTGCAATACTTGGTGTATACTAATTTTACTACTTCAATTAAAATGCATCTGATTATGTATCAAGGTAAATTACTGCAGTTGTCTAAACAAAACAGAAGAGTATTTTTCAACTTAAATTACTGTTATTTCAGGAAATATCACACTTCTGCAGACTGAAAACTCTTTCATCATTGGTGTATATATTAAGCAAGTGGACTGTAACTGGAGAAGAAAAAGTTTACTAGACCTTTTACACAGTACATATCTCTTCACAGTAGCGCTCATCTGGGCAATGAACAACATCATAAATTGTTTTCTCTGTTCACCTGTTGGTGTTTCTGCTTCATCAACATAGGGACTTCTTCAGCTGCTGTTTTTCTAACTTACTGCTTTGTAACAGAGAGGCAAAGAGGCACCATTTTGCTTTTGGTAGTTGCTAAGCAAAACAGTTAAACTTCCAAATGATTGCTAAGACTCTAAATATTGTAGTTTAACAATTTAGGGTAACTTACATCTTGAAATGTCCATTTTTCATTGGCAGTAGCAATAAAACAAATCTGTATGTCTCAGACAATTACCATGTCCTGTGAAGACTGCTAAAAAGGTTGAACACTGGTCTTTTCCAACCTAAGCAATTCTATGATTCTAGTCCAAAGTTTCTGATACTAAGCACTTAGAGTGCAGGCACAAAGTAGAGAAACAGGAAACAAAGTACAGAAGATGTTTATAGCAGTGACACTGTACCAGGTATCTGGAAAATTTAGACCATTTGTAGTATTACTCTGTTTCTTACAAATGAATGATTCTGTGATAATGTAAATAAAAAATAAAAAAAAAAAGAAGTTTCATAGTAAGAGTAACTTATTTGTATATCAGCACAGATTGAGAAAATATTTGTCAGGGTAAAGATTTGTGAAGGCTTTTATGACATGTTTCATAACACATTACTTCTTTAATCATTCATTAAAACATCATTTTATTGAATACTTAAGCCTGACTGGATTTTTTTCAGCCTCCTTATTGAATATGACTCACCTCTGAAATACCAGAACAATACTCTTGAATAACCAGAACAAGAATACAATTTCACCGAAATCAAATATAATTTAAAATTTCCTCAAATAGCAATGAGGATAATTTTTTAATATATCCCTGTGTTTCAGATCTCATCTTTGTTTGCTGTATAATCCAAATATCCTAACTATGAGTTTTGTTCTGTTTTCATGGGAATGTATTAACCAATGGAGAGTTAAAAGTACATTGCAATTAAGTCCCCCTTTTATAAAAACATTTGATGTAATTAGAACACTTCATTGATTGGGTATTGCTTTACAGGTCATAGGGTAGCTATGTTTAAAATTTTAATTAGGTAAATCTGCACACAGCATGGCTCTTTCGTCTGAACTTAGTTTAGGAGTCAGAGGAAAGATGTGTAACCTTAGCTAACTGAGATGAAGTGTAAAACTATTATTTTACCTTATACTATATTCATTTTCCCATTTCTTAATATCAAAAGCCTGAACTGACACTTTATTTGCTTCATATGAAATATTCAATCACAGTAAAAAATGTGTTTAATAGTGTGCTATAGTTGTTTCATAAATATACACATTAAATATATTTTAATTCTTTGGAAACTCCATTACCTTTTAACAAGTTCAAGCCAACCATATTTATAGTGAATCAATGATTCTTTTTCAAATGGGAAAAATGAATGCACTGTGTGTGTTTCTATCATTGTAAGTGTGATCAATATCTTTATTCATGTGGTTTTTGTCTGTGGAAATGTGTTTCAATCTGTGAATATTTATCCACCCTCCAGTGTGCTTGTGAAATGTCAATTGATTTTGGAGAAGGAAACTTATGGTTATAAATATCAGTAGAATTGATCTATAATGTAGAAATGTATCTCCAGCACTAAGTAATATGGTTGTACACATGCCAATGGTTGGTGCATGAATATTCTCTCTGTGCAGCATTGAGGAATGAGTAGTTGATTTAACTAGGTATGTTTACATTTTTAAAAGATGTACATGGAAATCAAACAAATATAATCAATTCCCAAACTGGCTTTTGAACACTGAATCATCACTACCTGTTGTAGGAACATCAAAGTTATAAATTGTGAACACCAGAAAATGTAAAGGCTAAAAAAAAAATCATAGATAAGGTATTAAGATCTGTCTTGTAAGTCAATGATTACAAATCTACCTCTCTCACATTACCCTGCTTGTAATGTTACTGGTTGTAACATGGCTTACCTCTTCAGAAATATCCTCATAAATAATCCCTCCTAAAATATTCTCCAGCTAAGATTTTGTATTCAAGGAGAGTGTGAAAAGCTGTCCTGCAACACACCTTCAACACATATGTATGTTCAAACCCCTTTCAGGTAGTTATAGAAAGCAATAAGTTCTCCCATGAGCCTTCTTTGGCAACCCCACATCCCTCAGCTACTCCTCCTAAGACTTATGCTCTGGAACAATCACGAGCTTCATTGCCCTTCTTTGGGCATGCTCCAGCGCCTCAACTTCCTTCTTATGATGAGGGCCCCAAAACTGAACACAGTGCTCAAGATACAGCCTCACTAGTGCCAAGTACGGGGGTGCAATCACTTCCCTAGTCCTTCTGGCCACACTATTTCTGATACAAGCCAGGATGCCATTGGCCTTCTTGGCTACCCGAGCACATGGTTTGTTCATGTTTAGCCAGGTGTCGACCTACAGCTGCAGGTTCTTTTCTGCTGGGCAGTTTTACAGCCACTCTTCCCCAAGCCTGTAGCATTGCCTGGCGTTGTTGTGATGCAAATGCAGGATCTGGCACTTGGCCTTGTTGAACCTCATCCCATTGACCTTGGCCCATTGATCTAGCCTGTCCTAATTCCTCTGTAGAGCCTCCCTACCTTCAAGCAGATCAACAATCCTGACCAATTTTTCATCTGCTAACTTACTGAAGGTGCACATAATCCCCTCATCCAGGTCACTGATAAAGATATTAAAGAGAACAGGCCCCAGTACTGAGCCCTTGTGAACACCACTTGTGACTGGCCACCAATGGATTTAACTCCATTAACCACCAATCTCTGGGCCCAGCAACAAAGTTACTAAAAGATACAAACTTTTAATTTGTGGGACAAGTAGCTGTTTTTTGTCAGGACAAGACTCATTACTTGTATCATTCTACCAAGAAATACTGAATTTTGTCTGCCCTGCCCTTTCCAAATTTTTTGGTTCAGCATGTGCTATGTCATAAATTGCTTTGCAAACTGGTACCATAAATATGCCCCCTGCATTCATTCTAATTTAAAGTCGCATTAATTTAATACTTATTCTTTTATTCTTTAAAAATACAAATGCTCCCTCCCCCCAGCTTTTTCTAGATTTCCCCAGGAATGCAAAGAAAATGGAAAGGAGGCCATGGGAGAATAAAATACATTTCTAGGGTTCTGTGTCTTTTTTTCAACCCTTTTCTTGTTAGATATTTTTTGTTCAGAAGGCTATAAAAAACATCAACAGTTTTTCTATTATCAGACGTAAAACATACTTCATAATGCTAACTACAAATATTTTCTTCTTTGTCTCCAAAACAAGAATTTTTCTTATTTTATTCAAACCATCTGAACCTTTGAAACTTATGCCTAGTAGCAAAAGTACACATAAAGTCACATACCACCTCCATACCAGGTTCAGTTCTCTTACAAACTTCATTACAATGGAAGCATTTTTAAGTACTTTAATAATTCGACTCTTTCAGACACCTTTGAACATGTGACTTTGACTTTTGCTTCACTGTAGGCTCTGAATATATTCTCTGGCTCTGAATATATTCACTGTGATTTGGTTTCTGCTTGTTTTGCTTAGTCTTAAGAACTGATGTAATTTATTTATCTTTTAAGATTTTAAAGAGCTCATATTGTCTTGTTTCAGTTTTAGTGTACTTCAGGAAGCACACAGTTAATAAAGGGAATAGTATTTTATTCATTTTGTAGCAGTTATATTCCTAGATATTAATTCATTCAATTAATAAAAGCATCCCATAAATTGTAAAGCAACTTTTTTCTCTTCTTCAGTTAACAATTTCTGCCTAATTCTAGATTATTGTTTTGTAAATCTCCATTTTTTTGAAAACCAGTGGTATTTTCAATCTCTATCTCCTGAAAAAAAAAGTCAAAACACCCATGGGTCTATCAGTGGAGAAAGACTGAAGGACATGTCTACCTCTTTCCTGGAAGAATTAAAGGCCCCTTCCCCAAAAAGACATAAACATTTATTAGTTTCAATATAGAGAGAGTTCAGTGACAAATCTGCTTATATTTTCTCAAGAACGAGTAGTACTTCCTGAAAAATTATTTTAAAAAGGTCTTCAGAAAGAATCAGAAGAATTAGAAGAAAATTAGAAAACATATTTTAAGAGAATCCAGCATCAGCAATATGTCACTGTGAAAAGAAGGATAGATGGTGAATTCTGATGAAAGCAGAAAAAAGTACTTTCTCTCTTCTGTATTCACTCTCACAGATTTGTCAGGTATGTTAAACAAGTTAAAGATGACATACTATGTAAAAAAGCATGTTTGCTAAGATTTTGTAGTGAGCAATAAGTAAATTAAAGCTAAGATTTTCTTTTTCCATTGAATGTTTCTTGGCATTACTGACATTAATCATGTACCTTGTATGGCTACAGGAAAACCTTCCACATTTACCACAGACTGTATGCAGTAAGCAAAGAGTGTGATGATTTAGGCTGGTTTCTTTTTACATATTCATGTTCACTTGCATGTGTTATGATTTTCAGATGGGGAAAGAATTTCTTTTTTAAAGTAACACATAAAGGTATATTTTGTATGTACATCTAGTTAGATAATCTGACTTCTTTTATTAAAAAAATCTGATCTTTTCCAGCATCAAGGATCTTGTACATTGTGGTTTAATAGGATGATTCTCTGCAATTTCTGTGTATGTTTACAGACCTGAATTAGTTGTAACTGAAAAGCCATTAATTTGTAACTACTTTATTTTAAGTACTCTCAAGAGTCTTCTGCTTTTATTGATCAAAAAAACCCCAAACCTGATTTGTACTGGAAATTTTGGCCTTACATCTGAAAGATGAGTTCCCATCATCTAAACCTCCTTTAACTGTTTTTTTTTTCTCTTTCTGGTTTATTATACTTTACATTATTCTTGGCATCAGAGCAAATTCTTATCAAAGATTTTTTATAAATTAACTTATTTTTCATGTTTTTTCCAACATGACAGTTGCTGAGTATATAATTGTTTCTTTCCACTTTGGATATTTTTCATTCCTTGAATTTCAACTTAAACTGTAGTAGCTTTATTTCTACACAATACATTTTTTGTTACAGTCCATATGTGTTCAGGCGTGTGATAAATAGCCTATCACTAGTTAGACTGGCAACACTTCTGCCCCTAGGGTTTTTTCTAATCACTTACATAAATTCTGAAGAAGATAGTTAACTTCAGAGCTCATCAGTTATCAGAATAATTAATTAAATGTCTTTTGGGGTTTGTCTGTGAAAGATTTTAGTGTCAAAGTTTCTGTTTAGAAAAAAAATCCCAGCCTCTGGGTGTGAAATCAAGCCTTATTTGATGATGACAAAGTATCAGCAGAAAGTCATTTAGTTTGCACAGTTGTCAAGACAAATTCAGGAAATGTTTACCAGTATGTTCATGTCTGGTGGTTGTTTTAAGTGTTTGGGTATTTGGGGAGGAGGGATAAGGGGAGAATAAGTTGGGAAGGGAATTAGAAGGGTTTTTGTGGCAGTTTGATTTGTGTGTCTTTGAAGTTTGGGATCTCGTGGGTTTGCTTATATTTGGGCTGTGTACATCAATAGAGTTGTACTGAGATACTTTCATACTGCCTTAAGCAAATTCCTCATTGTCTGAGTCAGTATTTCTTGCAGGTGAACTTTGCATTATAGCATGGCATGGTGAACAAGTAGTGACTGTTGGATGAATAACAAATTTTAGTGTCTATTTTTACCTATCAGTCATATCTTAGCATGCACATGCTAATGTATAGGCTATTAGTGTGTGCTTTGGTTTGTTCTTCATATCAAAGCTGGCATTCAAATGTTCACTAATCCATCTGAACTTCTCTTCAAAATTAATGCCTGAGTGAATGAACTAGTTCTCCTCTGACAAAATAGTTCTTTCCAACTGTGTCTTTTAAATCAATCTCAGGTAGTGAGAAAATGGAAGAGAGGTAAAGGAGGAAAAGAGAAAGATGTTAGGAAGAGTGTTGTGGGTTGACCTTGTCTGTATGCCAGGTGCCCACCAAAATGCTTTATCACTCCCCTCCTCAGCAGGACAGGGAGTACAGAAAATAAGATCAGAAAAAACTCATGGGCCAAGATACAGGCAGTTTAATAAAGCAAAAGCAAAGGCTGTGTGCAGAAGAAAAGGAAAACAAAAAATTTACTCTCTACTTCCCATCAACAGGTGATGTTCAACGTCTTCCTGGGAAGAAGGACTTCAGTACACATAGCAATTTGCTCCAGAGGATAAACAACATAATACCAAATGCCACACACACACACACCCGCCCCAAGCCAAAACAATGATGTGTTATCATCACCTTTCTAGCTACAATTACAAAGCACAGAACTATGTGGGCTGCTGTGGGGAAAAATTAGCTCCATCTCAAGCAGACCAAATTAGAAAAAAAGGACTCTTACCTCACGTGGGAGAGCACTATGGCAGAGTTAATGTTTAGAAAATACAGAAACCAAAAGTGGAATTTACATGAAAGTGTTACTTTTAGATCTCATATCGTTCATGTTATAGTGCAATTATACTGGTTTTGTAGAATACAATTACAATGTCGTGGTTGTTTTCATGGCCATTGAACACTAAAGAAATTTCAGGCCCAGGTGAGAAAGTGGTTAACAGGAAAGTTCACAGCCTCAAACCTTGTGACTTTCTTATGCTACTGTGGCAGAAACTGCTAAACATTAATTGTAATTTCAGGTTCCAGTCATTTGTTCCTCCACAGGAACACCAGAAGAGTCCCACATCTCTAGAAATAATGTTAAACAGAATTTTTCTAACAAGCATATACTTAACGGCCTTGAAGGCTGTCCTGAATATGCAATCAGAAGGGGTCCATGACTAAAACTAAGTGTGGCAGTCTAGTGGACGTATTCTGGTTTTTAATGCAGTTCTTTAAAGCTCCTCTTATGCTAAATAAACTTCCCCTGTCAAACACTCTGGATGGTCCAGACTGCATATTTTTTATATATATTTTTTTTTCCTTTATATTCTGAATGTGAGATTGCAAACTTGAGCTGATAGCAATTATCTCAATGGTTTTGCCATTGTATATGCTAACTTCAGTATTTTTGCTGAGGCTTTGTGACTGACAGCTTGAAACAAGGTGAAACCTGACTTGCGTTTTTTGTTGATACCCTTCAGGGTATCACATGCAAATGTTAAACTGCCTGCAGCCATGTTTATAACACATCACTGAAGGTGGTGTGGGAGTAGTGAATGATGAGGAAAACAGGTACTGACAGGGTGGTGGACACCTTCATAGTAACAAAGTTACCAGAGTTTTTGAAGAAGACTCATTCAAACCCACCCCCAAAACAACAACAAAAACTAAGACTAAAATGTATTTTAAAAAATCTCTGTTTGACAGCTGAAGCTTGCTGGAATATGGCATTATAGTGAAGTGATACAGCAGCAAGAAGTGTATGAGAAGTAAACTGTTCTGCTGTGTCGTAAGGAACAAAAAAAAAAAAGAAAAAATATTAGACATCTCAATCTATGTTCATTTCAACTGTAAGTATGATTTCCAACTATTTAAAAGAGGATAATTTCAATATAGATTTGAATGCAATGAGATCATGTCCACACGGATTTGAACTGTATTTTGTGGAGGAGGAGTTTGTGGATTAGAATCAATATTTAATTGTGGTAAGGCACACATATTTCCTGAAACAAACCTGAAGTTTATAATACACAGGATATTGCTGTTGTGAGGCTCAGACATGCAAGTGATATGGCTCCTGAACGTAAAAAAAAACCCCAAAACAGTGTCTGCAACATGGACTTGTGAGAATAAGGATTGTATTCGGTCTAATTGAGCTGAAGTTAATTTTCCCAATAGCAGCTCTTCAAGTGCTGTGCTTTGCATTGAGATGCTGATAACACACCTGTGTTGTGGCTACTGCTGGGCTGGACTTGCACAGCACCAAGGCTGTTTTTTCAACATTCCCCCTGCAGTAGGATGGGGTGGACAAGAGACTGTGAAGGAATGTGACTGGGACAGCTGACCCAAACCAAAGGGATATTCCATACCATATGACATAATCTTAACTATATAAACTAGGAAA
>JANIJG010010625.1:14429-25318 GCA_024611175.1 Megaceryle torquata | reverse complement strand
TGACAGGGGCCTACAAGAAAGCTGGGGAGGGACTTTTTATGCTGTCAGGCAGTGATAGGACTAGAGGAAATGGACTAAAACTAGAGAGAGGTCAATTCAGGTTAGACATTAGGAAGAATTTCTTCACCATGGGGGTGGTGAGACACTGGAACAGGTTGCCCAGTGAGGTGGTGGAAGCCCCATCCTTGGGGATTTTTAAGACCAGGCTGGATGGGGCTCTGAGCAACCTGCTCTAGTGGGAGATGTCCCTGTCATTGGCAGGGGGGTTGGAACTAGATGATCTTTAAGGTCCCTTCCAACCCTGATAATTCTATGATTATAATATATAAAATTACCTATCTATGTATAAATGAATAAAGTATGTATTTATACATATTTATAGACTCATTTATACATATATACTCATGTTTATACATATTTGTGTATGTGTGTGTACATAAATGTGTAGATTTTTCTACCTGAGCACTTCCTGGTCCAAAGGAAAGGGCAGCCTGGGACCACATGGGTATGATGGTGTCATGAAATGGCTGTCATCTGCGGGGGCACAGAGGAGTAGGATGTTTAACAAAATGGTGGAGCCCTGCCATAATGGTGGAACCTTTCTTAAAATGGCAGCCAAAACAAAATGGTGGCCCTTGTATATAAAGGGGAATGGTCTTCTTGGTCTAATGTGCTTCTGAGTAAACTCAGGAGTGGAGGGTGGGAAGGGATCAGACTGGAATGAGGAGAGTAACTTCCAGGACAAATGGCCCCCGAGGCTGCTGGGAGAGGATTTTTGCCAGAGGCTGAGGAGTGGCGTACCAGTCACTTATTATGTGGTAGGTCAGTGGCACTGGTACAACCAGCCCTTCCCAGGTAAGGGTGCGAGAAAGATGCCAGTCTGCCTGGAAGAGCTGTCACAGATAAATTGTACTGGGGGACAAACCTGAGATGCATGAAGTTATGACAAATCACATCAAAAGCTGTCATCTGAATACCCTTGGGTGAACTAGCTTCAGTTTAGACAAAACTCTTGTTTTCTTTCTATATTAATTGCTATGTCCCATAGTTTTGTAGCTGCCTGTTTTGCAATTATTGGGGAGGTGTGTGGAGAAAATAGATAATGTGGTCATGACAGATGTATGCTATTTTTTGTTTGAACTTTAAAGTTCAATATTCTTAATGCATCACCAGATGAATATCAACAGATATTCAAGATATTTGCCAGTTAAGGCACGTTTTATGAACACATATGCCATTATGGAGATGAGGAGTATTCAATTCTACTGATCAGTATAAGGACCTTTACTACCTTGAACTTTGATTTTAACCATTGCAGAACAGTGCTGCTTAGTGGGTTCTGTGGTAACTGCTGCCCTAAAGCAGGAATGATGTGCAAAAGAGAAAAAGAACAAGATGAACTTACATTTTTTTCTTCGGTAAGAATGCATGGTCTCTTACTTTGTTTACTGTAAAGAGAACAAAAGAGAAATAATTCCATGTTAGTTGGAAATGAAATTAAGTGGAAATGTGAGAAGAAGAAGATGCAAAAAGGTCACAATTACAAAGACTGTAGAACAGCCAAGGAGTAAGTCAGAAATGCCCTCCTATAAGCAGTGTTTTGATATGTCCAGACACTGATATGTAATGTTTCTGTTTGTTTCTTGTGGTTGTTTGTTTGGGGTTTGGTTGGTTTTTGGTTTGGTTTGGTTCGGTTTTGGTTTGGTTTTTTTGGTGGTTTTTGGTTGGTTGGTTGGTTGGTTTTTTTTGTTTGGTTGGTTATTTTGTTTTGTTTTGTTTTGGTTTTTTGGTATGTTTAAAAGTACATGTTCTTCCTGCATAAAAAGGCAATGTCTGTTTGGAAAGAAGTAACATACAGAAGCATGTAACTAACAATTTATCCATTGTTAAATGGTTGTCAGGCTGGTGCAGTCAGATACATGAATTCACCACCCATATCTGCTGCAGATACTTAGTGAGTTTGCAGGCTGCAGTAGGTTTAGATTCTTGCGTATTAGAACCAAGACTTTGTCAAGACAAGATTTACTTCTGAATTTGGTTGTACCACAGAAACATAAAGCTTTGTATCAGTATCATGGTGCTAGATTTTGCATAGGAAAAAATAGGGACCAGCGTGTTATTTAACTCTGCCAGAGTTTTTGTTTCTGAAATGTAAAAATAATCTTGAGTTGTAGGTTGGGTCTACTGTAACTAAGGCTTACAGCACTGGGAAAAAGACTGGGGGGGGGGGGTGGTGGAAATGGGGGGGTGTGTTTGAATAATGATGACACAATTACATACTTGAAATAAAAGATTGTTTTGCAAGGTGCAATAAGGTAGCCTTTGCCTTCATTTCTTTTAACATTAAAGCCATTGACTATGGCATTGTATCTCTAATATGCATAACAACAATGTTCTGTCACCATCATTGTATCATGCAAAATACAGATTATAGGATATTATGGGCACTTTAAAGCTCATTATGCACACTGAGTAAAATATATTGGGAAACTTGGGAAAGCCAAGTGGTGAACAAGTGGTCTAATGAAAAATCTATTGTCATGTCACAATACCAGTTTTGCAGATTTCTTTGTCTGCATGTCAAGACCTTTATGGAAATGAAAGAAGAGAGCTTAGGATAGTATCTTGCGTTTCACTAGGTCATTTGTGCAAAGATACTTCTCCATAACATGAAAATTTTCTGTCAGCATGTTACTTCCAAGGTTCTTAAATATTCTGTCTTACTACTAGGAATTAATTTAAAAGTCCACATTTTTTTGAATAAATTACCATTTCCAATTTGGCAGCTGATGTCCTTAGGATTACCTATTTTTATAAGCAACTTTTACACTAAGGTTGTTACACAGCTTCTGGGTGGTTTTTTTGTTTTGCTGATTGTTGGTTTGGTTTGGTTTGGTTTGGTTTGGTTTGGTTTTGTAGTGATGTTAATGCTTAGTGATATTAATGCTCTGCACTTTGTCTTCTGAAGACTTGTCAGTATCTCAGGTGTTATTAACGGCCAGCCAAACCCGAGCTTTTTTCTTGTGTTTAACAAAGCGTTTGTAACCTATTATCAGAAAAATTTTGATAGTTTCATAAGTGTCAGAAAAACGCTGCCAAAGTATTGACCATCAGATAAGGTCAAATACATACAAAGGGGAAACTGATATTATGGTTTAACTTACTTCTGTGAGAACAGAGCCTTACTGACCAAAACTAAATGCAGGAAGAATAAAAGGAGGTGTGAAGCTAGTCTATGAGAAATGAAATCTTATTTTTAAAAAAGTATCCTTTTGTAGAGGTTATATTCTTATATGTAAGAATATGTACTCACATCAAAACGCAATCTTTTTTCTTTTAAGATGCTGTTATTGATGATACTCTTCTCTGTGAGACACTCCTACAGTCCTTCATAAACTCTAGGGGGGAATACAAGTTTTCAAATGTAGACTTGTGATCAGCGTTGTCGTATTTGTAGCCTAAATAGCTTCATGCTTTTTATGGGGAATTTTTGCACTACATTCTGAGGCAACTAGCTCTTTGTATGTGTGCTGTTAGGAGGAATCTGCATGCATCAAGGGAGGGTTTAAGAGTTGTCTCCACAGGTTGAAACCATAATGCTGCTAATAATTGGAATGTTACCAATGTGATTGATATTATGAGGCTGACAATGTCCTTTCTGGAATTTTGCCAGTAATCATAACTTGAAGCACAGTAAGAAAAGGCAAAAAGTGAGAGATCAAGGTATGTGATTTTTAAAAGCATGATTGAAAGTCTCAAGATATTATGGTAATATTTTTATTAATTTTAAGTCAATCTCCTGACCACTATGAGGATGGTTTTCATTGTTAAGGAATGACAGGATTAGAATAACATATCTATTTCCACAGATACGTAAAAATATGTGCAGTATGGAAAAATACATTCAGTTTCTAATGGGATGAGTGGATACAATGCTGCAATTAGATAGCAGTGCTCTTTTGCTCCAGAACAGCTTAAGCACGTTTTCACTGTGAAGGTCATGAAGCTACATTAACATGTTGTGGAAGTCTACTAATGTAAAACCAGACAAATAATAGCTGATGATAAAACAAAATATATAAGAAAATACTGCAGTGTATTCCAATAAACATTATTTCTTTGTAAGGCAGGTGCATTCTGAGCTTGTGCAAACAACAATGTGTGACTGCCTAAAACCCAAGAGGTGGAACCTGCCTTGCTGAATAGGATTCAAGAAGACTCAGAGGAGATGGGCAAGGGTATTGTGCCCATGAAGCTCAGAGAATAATGCAGGATGTGACTGACCACAGCTGTTGTAAAGAAGTTGACTTTTTCTTACTACAAAGGGGATCAGAGGGTGGCATTTCTTTAAGATAAATGGTTATCAACAGTTGAGTTGATCTGGTGGTGGTGTCCATATTTCTCTCTGAGTTCATTAAAAGAGTGTGAATGCCTCACCGAGCCAGACAGATCAGCATGGGATGGGAGCAAGCACATGTCGGAGTAAGCACGTCTCAGCTCAACATAGACTACACAAACTAAACAACTAGAAATAGAATTTTAAAGAGTGAAATAGGCTTGTGCTGGCTTCAACGCCTGTATTCCTTCCTAGAGATTGAAGACAACCTGTGTCATGACAGTGAGCATATTACTGGGAATCATATTGGTATTGTGATCGAATTGTGTACTGGAATTGCTGTATTTTGCTATGTGTAACATACATTTGTATTGTGTTTTCAGTGTATTTTGTATCTCTCTGCTATATCAGAAATCCTATGTAACATCAAATATCTTAAAATAAGTAAATCTGATATTAGATGTTACACCCTCCACACATGGACTATCTCAAAGAGCCAGGTCAGTAAGAATTGGACTCTGACATGGTGTAGTGAAAGAATGAAAAGACAGTATTTTCCCTCACTTTTTCTACCACTGTATAAAGTGCAATAAAATATTTTAATAGAGCTTGGGGCCTATTGAAAACAAATTCCAAAAATATCCAAATCTCCCCTTCCCATTTTGGCATGGAAATACCAAACAACTGTTTTATTAGAATATTTGTAGAGCAAATAGACCTGTGTTCTGTGCCATTTGTTTTTCTCCAGTAACTGTTCTAGAGCTTTTCTTCATAGGAATGGGAATTTCTGCTATGAACACAAATTTTCTAATCTGTGCTGTAGCAAAGGTTTTCAAACTGTGACTTTAGTCTTCACTTGCATTTGCTTGAGGCAATGGAGGAGGCTGTGGAGAGATGGGAGAAGCATCAGAAATGCTGCTCTTCCTCCAGTCCCACTTTTGACAGCACATGCTACAGGGGGGCTCTCCAAGGAGCTCTTGATCCAAGCACACCACATTGGAGCATAGTTCTTCTCGGCCTTAGCCCCTTTTCCTGATGGAAACATATCTGAAGTAAACACAATGCCTAGCAGGTGGCTTATCTAGTTTGCATAGCCATTCTCAGATGTGTGTGTGAATGTTGTGATTGTGAATGTTTTCTGAAAGATGAGGCAAGTGTGAGGGTCCTGTAATAGAGGAAAAAAGTGACAGTATAAGGTAGAAATTGTAACACTTTATATTTTATTAATTTTTAAAACATATATTTTGAAATATCTTTGGCTCATTTTATATTTTTGTTCTTTCTTGAAGTAAGACAACTGCCTACATTCTTAATAATAATTATAATTATGGTTCTTGGTTTTTATTAAAGCAAACCCACACGCTTCCTGTATTGATGCTATCAGAGGGATAACTGACAAAGTACAGTTTTACAAGGCCTATCTCATCTTCCCATTTGCAGTATGGTTTATATGAATTAAGTTACATCTTTGCCTTTTCTGTTATTAATATGCTTGACATTTTGAAATTTATGACATGATTTACATTCAGGTTTTGCAGCTTAAGTTAAATATAAAAAGGAAATACTATAATCTGTATTTGAAAGTTGTGGTGGTTTGGCTGTGTGCATTCTTGTAAGTAATGTTCAATACTACAATGCTGAGCAAAATGCTTTTGGAGCTTCCTCTTGCTGCATGGTCTTCTATAAGAATATGCCTGCCAAAGACTCCTGAATTTGTCTAGTACACTTACATCAATAGCACTTTTACAAGCAACTGCACACAACACATAATGCATTTCTGATGCCTATGAAAAGGAAAATTTGTGTGTGCATATATATATATAATTGACATATTTTTCATCTATGTGAATATTTATTCCTGAAAGTTCATATAGAGCTCTATTTTAGGATTTCTAGCTTTCTAAAGTCTCACCTAAAAAAAACCAAAAGAAATATCTAAGGGAAATTATTCTATTAGTACTGGAGAATTTCCATTAACAAATTCTTTGTAAGATATTTCATGTTAACTGTATGAGATCCTCTTTGTGGAGGGAGTGATGAGAAATGATCATACACAGAAGAAGTTACACATTTTTACCTGTTACAAGTTGTTCCTATATAAGAAGTGGAATTGTGCTCCATCTAGAAAAGTTGTGGTTTTAAGTGTTTTTTAGCCTGAACAAAGTTTCCCTATATAGGTCTTCCTATAAAAAGAACTGGACTTGATATTTTATTGCATAGTTGTTCATTCTGAAGTTCCTATAGTCTCCACAGAATAGGCAATAGTAGTAAAAACAACCAAATACTCCCTGCCATTTCGTGTTAGAAAATTAAGCAACTGTAATTCTGAACATGAAGTGGGAATAATGTGACCATTTTGCAGATGTTTCATGACCCTAATCACATTAACTGAGTCAGTTCTTTTTCCCTAGTATGAGCTGATGATAATGGATGGCTTCATAAAACTTTCAGGGACAGGTACAAAAAAGTGATTTGGGGCAGGAAAAATATTTTCTGTCATCCTAGCAATGTCAAAAGCAAGACATGAGTAGCAGAGAAGTTGAGTATAATGGGTAACTATTTTTACTGGTCCATAGAATCTTGGTTTCTGTGGCATTTGAAGGATGCTAGAAACTACAGGGGTTTAATGACCCTATGGAACTTTCCATGGCCATTAAATCAGAGAAATCACATGGCGGGGGAATGACTTCAGTGCTGCTGATGGAAATTTTTATGGGCACCTTGCTGTTTCCCATGGTGAGGAAAGATGGTATAAACTAATGACAGGCAAAAGGTCAAATACTTCAGAGTGCATAGGCACCCAACAGATCAGATATTGGTCTGAAGTCTACCTAATCTTTTTTTTGAATCTTTTTGGGTTTGAAAAATCGTTTAACTATCCTAAATAGTAGGCTTCATTTTTTGCTTTCCTGTTTGTTTTGGGGGATTTTTTTTTTTTTTTTTTTTTTTTTTTTTTTTTTGTGGGAGGGGTTTTTTTTTTTTTTTGTTTTTTTTTTTTTTTTTTTTTTTTTTTAGAGAGAGAGGTTTTTATTTGAAGTTGTATCCATTATTTACTTATCAAAAATATAGTACCATGCTATTTCAGCCTGTGTTCAGAAATGTAAAATTTAGTAGAAAAAAAATAAAATATTTTCTTACCATGACTATGTTTCTGTGGAATTTGTCTTTGGATTCTGCTCATACACTGCAGGATAATAGGATTTCTGATACCACAGAATTATGCTCACTGTTCATAGAACATCTGGAATCACTGAAGTTTAAACAGAGTTTGTTTCCTTTGAATTTCATAGTTCTCCTCTAGTTGAATTACCTGATGTAAAACAGAGAAAAGCTGACAGTATTGCACCACAATGAATTTCTGGCTTGAATAACTGAATAGGTTATAGTATATCCTTGCTTTGTGGCCTGATCTTCAGAACTGCTTTGTACATGCATAAATCCACTGTAATAAATAAACCCCACACATTCAATGTGTGAAATCTGAGCTTCATTGAGGAAAACAGTGGTTAACTTTAGTAAGATAAGAATTTATTCTGAAAGGGTTACTTTAAAGACCTTACTGTACTTATACATAATGAATTTACAGTATAGGAATACAGGGTTTGCTGTAGTACTTCTACATGGAGATGATTTTGTTTCCTTGCTGAAAAATATATTTTAAAACTCTTCCTATAAGGTGGTCAGGTTTTTTTTTTTGCAAGTTTACATAATTTATACTTATAAATCTTACAGAAAATAGAGTATTTTGGGTCAAACTGTTACAAATAATATTTCTAAAGAACACCCTTATTTTAACTTGAGTGATACCAACAGTGAGAAAGTAGGATTACTTGAGAACAGTTTAGCAGTTTAGCATTAATACCTTGGAACAGTTACCATTCAAAAGTGGATAAAAACTCAAAAGTAGTCATGTAAGCAAGCTAATACTATGCTTCTTTTTTGTCCCTTTTGGGGAACAGCCCCCACCAGTAACCAATACTTTATTTGTCAAAAGAACAAATCTTACTTTCATTAAACAACTTCTAGAACTATATTCCAGAAGGTCATGGTGGTGGGGGAGCTGAAAGAAGCTGAATGTGAATAAATGTGAAACTCTAAGAGGAAATAAAGAAATAGCATTTCAAACAGTTAGATATGTAAAAACAACACCTAGAATCTGGTGTCTAGTGGCAATAATGGAATAGTAGGTATTAGTTTTAGAAACTCTAAAAGGATTTAAAACTCCAATGCAGGTCAACCCCTGAAATGTCAAACACACTGAAACTAATAATATTGCAACAACACATCATCAGTAGGGTAAAACTAACCTGTCTCACAACAGTCTAAACCCAGCTCACGTTCCCTATTATCTTTCCCAAAGAAAATTACATTTTGGATCTCTTAGAGGTATGATTATTAAGAGGTTTTTCTATTTCTGTCTGTAAAAGCTTGCTCATCTCTGCCATCAGGTGTATACCAGCAATGGTTTTTATATTATTCAGGAAAATACTGTTACATTTAAAAGAGAGAACTTACCTGAATTAAGATCAGATGTTTAAGAAAATCAGATCACTGCTTCCATGCATGACAAAAGTCTTAAAATGCTTAGTTTATTGTATAGTAAAGAACTACCCCATGCACCACTATATGTTGGAGACCAAATGGCTGAAAAGCAGCTTTGAAGAAAAGAAGCTGGAATTACTGGTGGTCACCAGGTTGAATGGGAGACAGCAATGTGCCTTTGCTGCAGAGAAGGCTAATGGTATCCAGGGAGAGTGTTGCCAGCTTTTCAAGGTGGAGTGTTGGGTCCAGCTCTGGGTTCACCAGTTCAAAGGAGATATGGAGCCACTGGAGAGAGTCCAGTGGAGGGCTACAACTAAGAAGACTAAGGGACTGGACCACCTCTCCTCTGGGGAAAGGCTTCAAGAGTTGGGACTGTTTTTACCCTAGAGAAGAGAAGGCTCAGGGGGATCTCATCAATGAGTACAAATACCCGAAGGGAGGGTGCAAAGAAGACAGGGACAATGGGAACAACTGAAACACAGGAGGTTCTGTCTGAATATAAAGAGAAATGTGTGTACTATGAGGATGACAGAGCAGTGGCACAGGCTTCCCAGGGAGGTTGTTGAGTGTCCTTCCTTGGCGATATTCAAAAGCTATCTGGACATTGTCTAAGCAATAGACAGCCTTGCCTGAGCACTGCTTGGATCAGAGGACCTCAGGAGGTCCCTTCCAACCTCAACCATTCCATGTCTATCCTATGTCTAACTAGGAAGAAAATGTGACACAACTGTAGTTTTTATGCTTAGCTGTCTAGCAACCTTTAAGAGATGGGTAATAGAATGGTGTGTAATGAGAGACATGGAGCTTTATTAATTTATTTCTGCTGTACCTTTGGGGTTAGTAACACGGTAGCATTTGGAAAAGAAAATAGTGAAAGCAGGAAATTTAGATAAAAAATGCATCTCAATTCTCAAATATGGAAAAAGAATTAACTAATAACATCCTATGACACAAAGTAGCCGTATCTTGCATTTTACTCATCCTTCATGGACATCAAAGGGACACTTGTTGAACTAAAATGAAACACTTAAACCTTAGGAAAACTATATTCAAACTCTAAAGTGTGAAGTAGGATACAAATTCTGACAGATGAATCAAGGACAATAGGATCATCCAGATTCTCAGTGGAACAGTAGCTTCTCTATATGCTCATTGTTTCTATGCTCAAGTGTTTCGCTCCAGTCTTCAAAAAGGGCAAGAAGGAAGACCCTGGTAATTACAGACTAGTCATCCTCACCTCCATCCCTGGAAAGGTAACGGAGCATCTCCTTCTGGAGATTCTATATCAGCACATGGAAGAAAAGGTTATCAACAATAGCCAGCATGGATTTACTAATGGGAAGCTATGTCTGACTAATCTGATAGTGACTGAAGGGGTAGATGCAGGGAGAGAAGTGGATGTTGTCTACCTTGACTTCAGCAAGGCTTTTGACTCTGTCTCCCATAACATCCTCATGGGTAAGTTCAGGAAGTGTGGGTTAGAAGAGTGGACAGTGAGATGGGTTGAGAACTGGTTGAACAATAGAGCTCAGAGGGTTGTGATCAGTGTGCAGAGTTCAGCTGGAGACCTGTAAGTAGTGGTGTTCCCCAGGGGTCAGTTCTGGATGCAGTCTTCTTCAACATCTTCATCAGTGACCTGGATGAAGGGATAGAGTGTAACCTCAGTAAGTATGATGATGATATGAAACTGGGAGGAGTAGATGATACATTGGAAGGTTGTGCTGCCATCCAGTAAGATCTAGACAGACAGGAGAGCTGGACAAATGCAAACCTAATGAAGTTCAACAAGGATAAGTGTAGAGTGCTACACCTGGGGAGGAACAACACCTGGAACTGGTACAGGTTATGGGTAGACCCTCTGGAAAGCAGCCCCATGGAGAGGGACCTTGGTGTCCTGGTGGACAATGAGTTATCTATGGGACAGCAATGTGCCTTTGTGGACAGGAAGGCCAATGGTATCCTGGGGTGCATAAAGAAGAGTGTGGCCAGCAGGTCAAGGGAGGTTCTCCTC
>JANIJG010010625.1:0-14329 GCA_024611175.1 Megaceryle torquata | reverse complement strand
GAGGGGATCTTATGAATGTTTACAAATATCTGAAGGGTGGGTGTCAAGTAGAAGGGGCCAGTCTCTTTTCAGTTGTGGCCTGTGATAGGACGAGAGGTAATGGTCACAAACTGAAACACAGGAAGTTACACCTCAGCATGAGGAAAAACTTCTTCACTGTGAGAGTGACAGAGCATTGGAACAGACTACCCAGAGAGGTTGTGGAGTCTCTTTCTCTAGCGACTTTCAAGACCCACCTGGATCTGTTCCTGTGTGGCATGCCCTAGGTGTTCCTGCTCTGGCAGGAGGATTGGACTCGATGTCCAGAAGTCCCTTCCAACCCCTACCATTCTATGATTCTATTATTTTGTTGGTCACTTTTAATTCCCTGACTCTTCCTTCTTCAGAGCACCTGGTTCACCCAAGCAAGGGGTGAGAACTCAAGACCAGCACAGAGCAAAACTGAGCTGGCAGACATTGCAGCAGTATCTAGAAACTGCCTGAGTGCTGTTGCCATGTGACCCTCCCTAGAAATTTTAAAAAACTCTGTTCCTAAAAAAGAGACTCAAAAGATTATGAGAAACATACTCTTTAGCATTTAAAATGGTAGCAATTTAAACAGGTTTCCAACTTACCATTTATTTTTAAAAAAGGTCTTATATATAACAAAAATGTGAGAGACCAACCTGCTTGACTTGCAGGTAATGATTTATGGAATCATTTCAGAAATAATATAGATGTAAAATTTGTTTTGTTAGCAATTTATAGATGAGATTGCCAGAAATTGATTTTGTATTCCTGGAATGTGTTAATTTTTATCCTTTCTGTGCTTTCTTTTCAGTAAGAACTTTTTCATTTAGCACACCCATTTAATTTATTCAGATAAGTTCATCTTTGTTTTTGTTACAAATGGAGTAGAAATACTCAATGTTTTTGTTAAAGAACAGATATTCTGGATAAGACTGCAACATATAATTAATTGGCAACATTTCAGTACACTGATGAATTAATATCAAAATAGAAAATCTGTTGTTAATAAATTCATTTTTACAGTTCCACAGGCTCTGTTGGCTACTCTATTTCATAGTGTGGTTTCACACTTGCTATTAGGCAGTTAGACTTGAAAGTATGTTGAGAATGATTTGCATGGTTTCTGCCTAAAGCAAGCCTAACCTGAGGGACTTCTCTGCAATCATTTACATTTGATCTATGTTATATGGTGTGGTGCATGCTAATTTTAACTGTGGATATGTGAGAAAAGTGACTTGCCTATATATAAAAATTGGCAGCCTCTCACTGTCAATATATTTCTGTCATATGGGCCAGCAGGTCTCCTTGGATACCCTTGCAGAGATACCAGAGTGTGCATACAAAGAAGTAATTGGGTCCTCTCTGTCAGTTCTGGTATCAATTTTTGCTATGAGCGGTACAGGGCTGTTATGGTAGGATCCCCAATTTATTTTCTAGCTCATGCATGATTAGCAATGGTAGACTGCATGTCAAGTGTGCTGAAAGTGCAGTCATTGCATATATCGATTATGTTTCAGTCAGAAAGAACCTAACTTGATTTTCAGGTTCCAGTTTGACTTTTCAAGGCTGATGGATGAGCCAGGAGGAAGAGGGCATCTGTTGGTTTGTTAGTGTAGAAAATAAAAGGGGTCAGAACAGATATCACACTGCTTTCTAGGTGGGGTTTTGTTTTGTTTTGGTTTTTTTAATATTAGGGCAGTAAGAAGACTGCATGTTTGTAAATTAATTTGAAGATAGGTTTAACTTTACCAATAAAATGACTCATCTGGACCTCACTGCATAATAAACTCTAATAATCCTCTGAGTCCAGTTGTGTCCTTAGTAATAGTGAAACTCTGTATGGTGTCAGACTTACTTGCTTTTTTGTATTATCTGTTTAGTTTTATGAATTACAGCAACAACATATTACAGCATGTCCTACTGTGCCAAATACCATACAAACACAAAGCAAGAGACAATGGCCTCCCCAGGACCTTACAGCTTAAATTGATTAAAAGATTATTAGGAGTGCACAGATGTGAAGTGTCTTACTCAAGGTTACCCATCAGGCCAGTAGCAAAACCAGAATTAAACCAGTCCCTGTGTCCCAGTCTAACACCCTGTTGATTGCACCACAGTGATTCTGGAAGTTAATTTGAAGTAATATTTTCAATTTATGCATGCAAATTGCTTTAAAATATAATTGTGATAGTCTAAAAGGCAGCTTGGTGAGAATAAAGCCCCCTAAACAAGGGAAATGGAGGGCACATTGTCATACCTAACGCAAGGCTTACCTTTTTCTTTTTATCATCGTTCATCATCATTTGACGCTTGATGCTTTGAATACAGTAGACAGCCGTTACAGCCAACCCTTCATGGGACAAAAGGAGGTAAGAGGTTCTTCCTATTCCCAAACTGCCCTTTTAGTTGTGAAATCATAATCCATCAAGTTTTCTTGCTGCTTAACACAATTTCACTGAGTCACCAGGAAAAGCTCACTTTCAGATGTGAGAGCATCAAGGACATTGTGCCTGGCTGCTGTGGTCCTAAATGCTGTGGAGAGCTGTGCAAGTTTTCTAAGAAAGACGGAGTCACCAATGACAATGTCAGTCTTATGAGGAAGTTATCCAACATAAAGTGTTTCATAAACATTGAATCTGATTTGCCATGACTGTTCAGCTAAGCTTATGGTCAAGAACATTTCAAGTAAAACTTCAGACCTAATTCAAGTGAGTTCTCAGTATAAGCAATATTCTAATCTCATACAGCAATGGACATTGTTTTTCTAAGATACTTGAGCAATAAACAAAGCAGATGCCAAAACCTACATTTTGTCTCAGTGGAACTTGCTTTTGTTTCTCTCTATGGAAAAGTTACAAGAACACATTGTGAGCAAGCAAACATTGCATGAGTCGTGCAGACTGTGGTTTGCTACTGTTTGACGATGTGTGTTGTAAGACATCATATTCAGATTCTCTTTGCACCTATAAGCCATAAAAAGAATTTTCATCCATGAAGAACAGCTGAAGAAAATTGCAGCAACTTATTTAAAGCATTCTTATCAGGAACATGCTTTCTTCCCATCTTTCTATCTCAATGGGAGCTTGAAGTTTAGATTTGGAATTTGAAAATTTCAGCCATTGTCTATGACTTATAACTGATTTTTTTAGGGGGAAAAAAATCTCAGCTATTTTGCATATGTGTTTGCAGTGCACTGCACTGATTATTTTGGCACTTATTCTGGTTAACTCTTTCATCACCTTTCCCTGAGGGTAAGGATTGTATAACACAAACTCCCAGCAAACTGTGAAGGAAATAAGAATCACTTTTATTTTGTCTGAGCACAGAGTCAAACAAGACACATATTGCATTCTCTTTAGCTATGCTACTGCTACAACATTGATTTTGAAAGACACAGTGAGAGGAAGAGAAGGTAGTGAAGTACAATAACAAAAACAAAGGAAATGGTCTAGAATAAAACCCACGTTCTTTAAAATTATTCTGTATTCTATGTCAAATACTGTATAACTAGTTTGAATGGGATATACAAAATATTTAGTGATTAATATTTTGATCCCATTTGAGATATTGTATAGAAAGGCTTTCCATTATCTGATTTTTTTCTGAGAAAAAATATTTATAATTAACATATAGAAGAGCTATATATGGAAAATGAAATAGAAAGAACATCTTTAACAATTTGAGCAACATAAAGATACATCGATCAAATCGAGGCAAATGTATATTAAAAAATTATTAAATACTTTGTACAACCTTCAGACCAAGAACTACTGTCATAAATTATTCAACCTATTTTTGACTAAGAAATGCCTCACTGTATTCTAGTTACTCTCAATGGTTAGGAGCTGTTCTGAGTAAAATGATGTACACATTTGCTGAAACATATTTCTGGATTAGAAGTCCTAATGAAAGGAAGAAGTCTGCAGTCCTGTGGCAATCTAGAAAAAGTGGTGTAATTGAATAACATCCATAATTATAAAAGATGATTGGTATCAATATCTTCAGTGAAGCTGGTAAGAAAACTTACATGAATAGTTTATTTAACTTTGTAAGTTAATATTTAATAGGCATGAAAAGGCCTATGTTCTTTGTCATATATTAAGTTTATGAGACCTATTAAAAATACCAGCTTTACATTTGTGTGCTGCCGTTGTGCTCTATGGGGTGCTATATAAAGGCATGCTGTTTATGAGAAAGGGCTGTAACTGCAAATTCTTCCTTGTTACATTAGCTGGTTAATTGTCTATCTCAGTCTCCATGTTTGGTAGAAATAGGTGTCTCTGTTGCCTTATTCTGACGTTTAAGATTATGGAAACAACAAAGACTTCAATCAAGTCTTAAACCTTATCACATGGGAGAGCAACTTTACTGAAAGTTGTACCAGGCATTATATTAAATCTGACAAGGGGATGATCTCTTGTACTGTTGTTTTTATTGTTACCTACCTTTTATGCACTTTTTTTGTTGTTGTTCCTGCTGGCCTTTCTTATACTGGATAGGATTTGGTGAAATGATTGGAGTTGGACACATCCTGGTTTTCTTGCTTTCTTAACCTGAAAGCACTGCACAATTTAAAACAGAAAAAAATCTGTAGACAATCTTTGTTCTCTCTAGACCTTCAAGTACTTAAATAATTTCTCAGCTTGGGGTCTGAGTTTTTTTCTGAATTTAAATACAGCTGTATCTTCTCTCTCACTATTTCAGTATTAGCTTTCCCTGTTTCTCTGAGCATACACATATTTCTTCTGTCTTTTTCAAATCCTTTTTTTTTTTATCTTAGTATTAGCATGTATTACAATTCTATAACCCTTATCCCTAAAAGTTTGCCTAAAAAAGAAATTGCTTTAATGAAATATGCATATTTTTCCTTTCCCTGATATGCTTTCTTAGTCCTTATTTTTTTCTCTTTCTTCTTTGGTTCTTCTAGGTTCAAATACATTCTTCAAGGAATATGTTGTAAAGAATAGCTTTTCATAAAATTAACATTCTAGGATGCTTTACATCTTATAAATACTGAAGTGCACTATGTGAAAGATGGCACTTGTTCCCCAAGAGTTTTGATTGGAATACTCATGTTTTTCTTCTTCAGAAACCTTGGAAAAACACATGCAGTTATGTTCAGCATTACAGTAGCCTCTTCTCTTTAAAAGTGTTAGACCATTTTGTAGGCTAGTTGAAGGTCTCTTGGTGAGGTTACAGTAGGACCTTCCTGGTTTGCTTTGAGCTGTACTTCTGGTGAGGGTTAATGGAGAAAGGACCACTGGGGGTAAAACTGTGAAAGCCAGGGACTTAGAAATGGCATACAGTCTCTTACCCTATTTGCATGATTTATCAGTGTCTTTAAGATGAAATATGGGGCTGTGGTTCTGATTTTGTTTTACTTGTACCTCTCAGACACAACTTTCCACAAGCAGATGCTATGCTGCCCAGTCCAGAAGGTACAGTTATGGATGAAAACTGTGTTGATTTTATCCTTATTTGGGTGTTTGTCATAATTTGTTCACTTGCCACTAGCAGGAAGTGTCCTGATAGAGCATCAGATTAATGAAGCTTTTATGATAATGGACATGATTATTGGGAGACAAATTTTAGAAGAGCTAAAATGATATCCTGCCCTATGGAATTAGTTTCCATGGCTTCATATAGCCCTGTAATATTATAGTCATGTGATGCAGTGGGAAGCAAGAAGTGTTCAGATCCAGCAACAAATGCCAGTATGAAACTACAGGAGGTAAAATACAGTCCCACTACCTGCTGGGAACAGCTAGAGACAGACCAGAAAAATAAAACATACTTTGTCCTATATTTATACTCTGCAGAGTTCTCTGAAAGTCTGTAATCTGTGATTCACAGGAGGCTTGTGCACAACCAAAAGATAAAGCTTAGTACTGTTATAAGAAGGAAAAAAAAAAAATGTAGGAGGAAAATTCTGTTGCTTATTTCATGTACTTTTGATAGGTTGAAAAATTCTGCAAATAAACTGTACTAAAACACATCTGAAATTACTTTTGCCTGAGCTGAAGTTAGACTAGACTGAAATGACTCACTTAAATGAGCACTTGGTTAATCTCAGTTACTTACCTTTGATTACAGCATGAATATTGACCTTCACTGAAAATTTGGGGAATTAAGCAATTTTTTTACTTTAAATGGAGGTGAATTTAGGGATTTGGAGAATTTAGAGATATACTGATGAGGAAGGTGATGATGTTGCAGCTGGCAACCTTGGCAAGAACGGGTTAGTGGAGGCCAATGGGTTTCAGGACAAAGTGATCTGGGTCCAGCCACAGCTGTACACTTTTAAACACCTCTGCATTTAAAGATGGAGGGGCTAGGGGCTGAATTTGGGAGGGCATGTGAACTATTGGAGTTCAACCAGGGCAAGTGTAAGGTCCTGCACCTGAGAAGGAACAACTGCATGCACCAGTACAGGTTAGGGGCTGGACTATTGGAAAGCAGCTCTGCAGAGAAGGACCTGGGTGAATAACAAGTTAGTCATGAGCCAGCAGTGTGCCCTTGCGGCCAAGAAGACCAGTGTTATCCTGGGGTGCATTAAGAACCATATGGCCAGTGGGTTGAGGGAGGTTCTCCTCTCCCTCTACTCAACCCTAGTGAGGCCACATCTGGAGTACTGTGTCTAGTTCTGGGGTCCCCAGTTCAAGAGAGGCAAGGAACTACCAGAGAGAGTCCATCAGAGAGCTATGAAGAGGATCAGGGGACTGAAGCATTACTCTTATGAAGAAACGCTGAAATACCTGGATCTGTTTAGCCTGGAGAAGAGTGTTAGGAGATCTTATCAATGCTTATCACTATCTAAAGGGTGGGTGTCAAGCAGGTGGGGCCAGCCTCTTTTCAGTGGTCCTCATTGACAGGACAAAGGTCAATGGGCACAAATTGGGACAGAGGAATTTTTATCTGAACAGGACGAAAAACTTTTCCTGTGAGAGTCAGAGCCCTGGAACAGACTGCCCAGAGAGGCTGTGGAGCCTCCTCCTACATAAATATTCAAAACCCACATGGACCTGTTCCTCTGCAACCCGCTCTAGGTGAACCTGCTCTGAAAGGGAGGCTGGACAACATGATCTCCAGTGGTCCCTTCCAACCCCTGCCATTCTGTGATTCTGTGACCATTTAAAGGGATACTCAGCTAATCTCATTTGCTTACCTTTCTTTTAAAATTGTTCAAATTCACGATCGCTGCCCAGATACTGATCTCCACTGAAAATTTGATTTAATATATTTATTTTTTTATTATGGAATTTAAATTCTGATGTTTTTGTATATTTTTTAATGTGGTTTAGTACAGAACTTTGTATTTGTGACTATCTTCTGTTTACATTTCCAAACTTTTATCCTGAAGTTGGCAAGTAATACTTGTGCACATCTGCAGAAAGTTACAGGTTTTGAAGAAGAGCTCTTTCAGAGAAAGTGAGGTGCTTTGTTAGAAAATCTTCAGCCAAGGAGGTATGTCTCAGGTATGTTACTATGTGAAGTTAAATTCAAATTCTTGGAATGAATGGAATACAAACTGCATAAAAAATATCTTAATGAAGTAATGTCAGGAAATTGCCTTATGGAAAATTATAAAGTTATGTGTCAAATCACCCTGGATTTAACTTTTAGTTTATAAATGCTTATGAAACCTTATGTTTCCTCATTGTCTTGGCTTTCCCATAAATTTTAAAAGACATCTTAGGTACAGGTTTTTGGGTGTTTTTGTTGTTTTTGTTTATTTATTTATTTATTTCCATGTTTATGTCCATGTTTGTAAGTTCTCTGAAATGTCTCTTTGAACAAGAGAAATTTTAGTGATGGAGTGGAAAGAACAAAACACTGAAAATTAACACCTTCAAATATGCTGTTTGAACATAGCACATCATCTTTTATTTCTTTATAAAATAACATTTTTTAATCTGTTCTAATCCAGTTTGGTTTTACAGAATAAAGTCATCCTATTTTGACAGAAGAGGGCAGTGTTCCTTTACAATTGTGTGTCGAAAATACGCGTATTATTTTAAAGTTCGGCCTCGAGAGAGTATTTTGAGCCAATGAATTTAAATGTAATAAATGCCTTCTGAATATGCTACTTAGTAAAAATAACAGGCAATGCAAAAGTAGACATTATGGTTACTTAATTGTTGTGAGCAGTGAATTGTACTGACCCAAGGAACAACATGTAACCATTAATATACTACATAGATGAATGATTTTTGTGTAATGTTCAAAGATTAAGTTTATGAAACTGCATCTTAGGTTACAAACGGTAAACTGGTAAAAATCAAGCCTAATACTACTGCTTTATGGATTGTATTAAGCACATTAGTATCAATAAAACAGCTTTGCAGGAATTCAAACATGAATCAGCACTGACATTGTACACTTCAGACGTCCATAATGCTGTAGTGTCAACCTTTATAGAGAAGGCAAACTAAAATCATATGATCACTATTTTTGAAGGAAGTGAGGGCATTAAGCACAATTTTTACTTTAAATGCTCTGAATAAGTCCCACCTGGCTTCAAGATAAGTACTTGCTCTATTGGCCTTTTAAGATAGGGGTGTTTGCTAAATCTGGGACAGTATGATTGACATATTTCTACATCCTGGGCATTTTTCTTCCTTTCTGCCTGAAATAATGTAAAACAGGGACAGATTTCTCCCTTTGCTCCTCCTTCCTACCAAAACCTTGTCTTACAGTTCTTCCTTCCCTATGCTAATACTTTGTCCATGTTCTCTGAGCATTTTAACTCAGCAGGAAATGGATGTACCTGACAGCTCTTCTTTGGAAAGGGCTGAGTTACTCCATAGCAAATGAGACAATCAATGATTGTCCACTACACAGAGGGGGAACCAAGTTTCTTCAGTGCTTGATGCAAATGATGGTGCAACCAAGGATTGAAATTTGGTCTACTTGGGGCCAATAGTGGAAGCAATGTCCTCTTGTATTTCCACACAGACTCATAAAATTGCTGCCAGCCTCATTAGCAGGTTGCCCAAAGTAAATCTTAATCATAGATGAGTCCTAGAAAAAAATAGTTATGGAGAGAACAAAGAGGAAGTTAAATTAAAAAACTTATTAATGAAAAACAAATTAAAGGAAATGAGGAAGAGAAGAAGGTGTTTAGAAGTTATTTCTTTTTCATTGCTTTCATTTTACAGCCTGTTTCCTTTCCTTATCTGCCTATTTCTCAGAAAAAAATTTGATTAAATTTAGAGCTTGGGGAAAGTGCTTCCGCAATCCAAGCACAACTACATGGAAAAGTGGTAGCATAGAAAGTCGTGGCACAAGAGCCTGTCAGTTGTATCCAACTGTGGGAACAAATCCTGCTATAGTCTACAGCTTTTCCTTCCTCTACTTCTTGAAGGAAAACAGGTGTATGCTGTGGCTCCCTTCAGACAGGAATCAGGCTGTCAAGCCTGTTCATGTGAGCTACCAGAAAAGTCCTCTTATCTAGTAGGACATGAATTTTATGTAGCAATAATGTGAACACATTGGAAAGCAATGAGCTGAATTGAGAAACTCCACCTCTGACTGACAATTGCCTGAACAAGCTTTCTATAAAGCTCAAGGTGGTTATTGGTGCTATGGCAGCAGCCTGCCCAAGGCAGCAGAGTGAGACATGGGTCTCTCTATTCCTTACATGCTCTGACGTCTTCTGTTGCATCTGCAGGAATGGAACGTTGTAGATGTTCATATGTGTGAAATGACTGCATAGCATAGTGCTGTGGGAAGAGAGGGGGTGAGAGATCAAGCCTGCTTTGCAGCTGAGACCTCAGCACCACCATCCTCCCCTACTGAACTCAGAATCTCAGGGGAAGACAATGGATGGCAGACATATCCTCTCCCTCCTCCCCATCCTTCTGGCAACTGCGGGATCACTTGAGCTGTGGGGAGGGAACATGGGTGAGGTGATGGCAGGTGACCCCATGGCAAGTATCGCCCCCCACCCATCCTGGCCCACCCCACCATCATTACAGCTGCCTCATCATCATATCCTTGTCACTGCCAGTGAGGTGCCAGTGAGAAACATGGTGGCCCATGGCTGCCATTCACTGGCACATCCACAAGATACTGACTCTTTGTGAGGCAGTGGGTCCCAGGGAGATGGGAGGACCCAGAACATGGAGGTTGGCAGGGCAGGGGGGGAGAGGGGAGGGAGGGGTCTGTCAAACTCCATTATGAACAAGTTGATGTCTCAGATTTTGTGTGAAGAACACTCTGACCTGTACCAGCTGACAGGAGAAGCAGCCTTGCAGTTAGAACAAAATATGCCAGCTCAGGCAGGAGTGAAGTACGTAAGAAGATAAGCGGCTTTCCTACCTTGCCAAGTTTTCCTATGCGTTGCCTACCAGGCAAAAGGTAATAAAATGCTGAGTTTCTGCTACCATGAGTTCAGTTGGTGGAAAGGGTAAATGCTGCCCTTCCCCCTCTCACACATTTGATGAATGTTACCACCTCTTCATGCTTCCTATGCAAATTAGCACTGCCTCTCTACATTTCCTGGGCAAATTAAGGGGTATGTTAAGCAACACTACTCCTGAAGCAGGAAATAAAAAGAACTTGAGTACACTGGCAGATGTTTATCCACCACCGAAGAACCCCAAGGAATAGACCAGGTTGAAACCCTGGGTGGTGATCCGGAACTTTGCCTACTCTTTCACTGTCTTTCATCTCCTCTCCCTCCTCTTTCCTCTTTAACTTCTCTTTTTTTAAAATACATCAAATACAGTTTTATTCATAGTTATAGTTCAGGGGATTAAGAACTAAACATTTTCCTTTATGTCATAGATCCATGCTGTAATTATCCTTAATTACACCCAAGTGAATCACCAAAATTGCATCACTGACTTCTTCAAACCACACTGGAATTGAAAGGGATCTGACAGAGCTGACTTTAGGGTTAAGGAAAGGGTTCATCAAGCCATAAAACCTATAGCTCCAGTGACACTTAGGTGACAAAACGCATGCCAAATGAAACATGGTACTGCACCAACATTGGTCCCTCCACACAGCGCTTTACAAATTGGTACCCATTCATGGTATGGACCACAGCCCCAGGCTGACACTAGGGTTGCCACTGGGGTAAGCATTAGGGTTAGGGATCAGCAAGCAAAAAAGTCTCCAGCTACAGGAAAACTTGGTCTGCAAAGTGTATGCCAAGGGGCGTACGACACTCAGGCTCAAATTCAAGTGCAGTTAGGGTTCAGAGATCCACAAAGCCTACAGCCCCAGGGACATACGTGAGGCAAATGACATGGCAAGGGGAGCATGGCACTGCACCAACGTTGATCCTTTCAGAACTTTCACATTGTGTACAAACATGACAATGGGGTCAACCTCAAAATCTCAGTATCATCAGTTTTAGAGTTAAGGTTAGGGTTCAGAGATCCACAAAGCCTAAAGATCCAGGGACATTTGTGAGGCAGACAACATGCCAAGGAGAGCACAGCACTGCAGCAATCTAGATCGCTCTGTATGTTTCACTGCTGGACTACCCATGCCTGTTGGGACCTGAATTTAAAATTTCCAGTACTGTTAGGTTTAGGGTTGAGGTTAGGGTTCAGAGATCAAAAAAGCCTATAGCTGCAGGGACATTTGTGACGCAAATGATATGCCAAGGAAGCATGGCACTACACCAACATAGATCCCTCCACAGCTTTCACATCATGTCCAACTGTTACGCTGCAAGCCGCAACCTCAAAATCCCAGTGTTATTACCTGTAAGGTTAGGGTCCAGCGATCCACAAAACTACAGGTGCAGGGATGTTAATGAGGCAAATATGCAAAGGGGAGCACAGCATTGCACCAACATTGCTCTGTCCAAACCTCTCTCATCACGCCTAACCATGAACTCGACAACTACAACCTCAAAATATCAGTAACGTCAATTTTAGGGTTAGGGCTAGGGACAGGGTTCCGAGATCCACAGAGCTTAATCCAGGGATATTTGTGAGGCAAACAACAAGCCAAGGGGAGCACGGCACTGCACCACCACTTTTCCCTCCAGACCTTTCTCATCATGCTCAACGATGACCTTGTGGACCAGAACTTCAAAATCCAAGTACAATCAATTTTAGGGTTTGGTTTCAGAGACTCACAAAGCACACAGGTCTAGGGACATTTGTGAGGCAAATTACACGCCAGCGGAGCACAGCACTGCACCAACATTGTTCAATCCACATAATTCCATCTTGCCCAGCCAAGACATTTGGATCCTCAACCACAAAATATCAGTACTGTCAGTTTTAGGGTTAGGGTTAAGGTTCAGTTATCAACAAAGCCTACAGCTCCAGGGACATTTGTGAAGCAAATGACACGCTAAGGGGAGCATGGCACTGCACCAACACTTTTCCCTCCACAGCTTTCCGATCACATCCAGCCATGACCCCTGGTTCCTCAACCTCAAAATCCCAATACAATCACTTTTATGGTAAGGGTTAGGGTTCACAGATCCACAAAGCTTACATCTCCAGGGACATTTGTGAGGCTAATGACATTCCAAGGGGAGCACAGCACTGCAGCAACGTTGCTCCCTGCACACCTTTCTAATCACGTCCTAATATGACCCTTGCTTCCTCAACCTCAAAATCCCAATATCATCAGTTTTAGTGTTAGGGTTCAGAGATACACAAAACCTACAGCTTCCCAGACATTAGGGCTGCCAGAGGCATGTCAAGAGGATCACAGCACTGCACGAATTTACTCCCTCTACACCTTTTCATCATGCCCTACCTTGATCCTGGGGTCCTCAACCTCAAAATCACAGTACTAGCAATTTTAGGGTTAGGGTTCAGATATCTACAAATACCAAGGCACCTGGGACACTGGGGCTGTGAATGACATGCCAAGGGGAGCACTGCACTGCACTGCACTTACTTTGCTTCCTCCACACCTTTCTCATCATGCTCTACCATGACCCTTGACTCCTCAACCTCAAAATCCCAGTACTAGAAATTTTAGGGTTAGGGTTGAGATATCTGCAAATACCACAGGTCCCGGGACACTGGGACTTCAAATGACATGCCAAGGGGAGCACAGTGCTTCACTTACATTGCTCCCTCTAGATAACTCCATCACAGGATTAGCGTCCAGAGATCCTCAAAGCCTACAGCTCCAGGGACACTGGGGCTATAAATGACATGCCAAAGGGAACATGGCACTGCACTAATGTTGATCCCTGCACATCATTCCATCAGGCCCAACCAAGACCCTGTTCCTTGGCCTCAAAATCCCAGTGCTAGCAATTTTACAGTTAGGGTTCAGAGATCCAAAAAGCCTACAGCTGCAGGGACATTTGTGAGGCAAATGACATGTCAAGATGAGCACAGCAGTGCACCAACGTTGATTCCTTTACACCTTTTCTCATCATGCCCTACCTTGTCACTTAGATTCTCAACCTCAGAATCCAATTACTATCAATTTTATGAGTAGAGTTAAGGTTAGGGTTCAGAGTTCCTCAAAGCCTACAGCTCCAGGGACAATTATGAGGCAAATGACATGCCAAGGGGTGCACAGCACTGCACTAATGTTGATCCTTCTGCTCTGTTCTCATCACGTCCTACCATGACCTCAACCTCAAAATTGAAGTACCATGAATTTTAAGGTTAGAGTTCAGAGGTGGACAAAGTCTACACCTCCAGGGACACATAGGCTGCATATGACATGTCAAAGGGTGCACAGCACTTCACCAACAATTCTCCCTCCACACTTTCTTATCACACCCAGCCATGTCCCTTGATACGTCAACCTCTACATCCCAGTACTATCAGTTTTATTATTAGGCTTCAGAGATTCACAAAGCCCACAGATCCAGGGATATCTGTAAGGCAAATGACATGCTAAGGGGAGCATGACACTGCATGACATTGCTCCCTCCGCACCTTTGTCAACATGCCATAACCACAACCCTTGGTTCCTCCACCTCTAAATCCCAGTATCAACGCTTTTAGGTTTAGGGTTCACAGATGGACAAAACCTATAGGTCCAGGAACATTTGTCAGGCAAATTAAATGTCAAGAGGAGGATGGCACTGCATCCACATTGCTCCCTCCACACTGTTCTCATCACATCTTACCTTGATCCTGTGGTGCTCAACCTCATAATCCAATTACTGTCAATTTTTGGGTTAGTCTTCTGTTATGAGCCAGCTGCCGAGCTAACCTTGGTAGCACAGAGGGTCAGGCAAGATTCAAAAATTCCCTTGGAGTAAATTAAAGTGAAATGACACCAAATGGCTGATTAATTTGTCAACTATATTGCAAGCAAGAAGCATTATATGCATTTTGGAAAGCCTTTTGTCTCTAGTGCCTTAAAGATGTAA
>JANIJG010010623.1:0-29208 GCA_024611175.1 Megaceryle torquata | reverse complement strand
ACCCTCTTGGGACCTGATTGATATATCCAAAAGGACTAACTAGTCAGGACCAGAGGGAAGATACTGCCTAGAAATGCTCTCCAGATTAAGACAGTTCATGTATAATTCTCAGGGTCAGATGCTGTTCTTATTGCTGACATGAGCACTTAAGACTTCAATGGAGTAGGATGGTGATTTCCACATTACTTAACATGTGTCAGCAACTGTGAACAGTTGCTTTGCAGATTCTTTGAGCTAACCAAGCAAAATCCCACCACTGAGAGCCCAGTATAGCACTTGTGGATGAAAAGCTGCCTGGAAAGTCTATCAAGACTCTGAAAAACATTCCCCCTATTAATGTTCAAACAATCTGGTATAGTTAAAATAGTTTTTTAAATGTAACATGATGGAAATACAAACAAGAACACTTTTCTCAAGTTTACAAAGGTCAAACAAAAGCAGCAAAGCTCTACCAAAAGTTAGGGCTAACAATGATGGTTGCAGGGGTTAACCCTGCTTCTTCCTTCCCCTCTCTCAGACTATTCTTCTCTAAATGAACTGGCAAACAAAAAAGCAAAAACTAAGAATCAAAACACTCAAAGTAGAAAATAGTATGCTGCTTAAAACAAAACGGAAAAAAAAAACCAACCAAGAAACAAAAAACAACCCAGAAACAAGCAAACCACAAAAAAACCACAACCAACTAAAAAAACCCACTTAGCTATATTTCATCATTACTCCATACAGTCCAAATACACATCAAGTCATTAACTGTGTTCCTCTCCAACAATGCTAAATGAGATCAATACAAGCAAAAATAATACAATGTTTTTCAACACACTATTATCTGAACAGGACACTTAAACACAAGGTGATGCATTTTAATTTTTGAACAGGCACCAGTTTGAATCAGACAAGGATGGAGTGCAAATCTCTATCAGGCAGAAAGAGGGAATAATCAAACCTAGAATGGCATAATGACCCAACAGGGATGGTCCACAGGGCATCATGTGGAAGGTGAACTATCTAACATACTTAGGTAAATCAGGACAAGGTTGTCAAAAGCTGCGATTACCCCTCACTTTGCAGCATATTGCTATGCAAAAAAAAATTAAATCTACAACAAAATCCAGAGCTTGCTTGGGTCAAATTTCTCCTTTAGGTTATTATTAACTCTACACAAAACTTCAGCACAAACTGTACACACAACTCTAGCTCGGTCAGTGGCCACAATTTTTTCCCAGTGATCAAGCAGAAAATGAGTGAACCAGGAGGTAACAGTCACTTTCTATTCTGCCACCAGCCTGCATCTCTTCAGACATAAGGCAAAGCTCAGCTGGCACTCACCCTCCCCACTTCGTGCTGCAGTGGAGATCTTGCCTGTTTTAATCACCAACTTCAGTCAGAAACTACAGCAGCTTATTTGGCAACCACTGGGATTTAGTGGGCATTTCTGAAAAAGCTGCCAAGTCTCAGATTCCCCAGATAGCAAATGAGTGACACCGGTCACCTATCTTCACAAATGCTTTGCAACACAATATCTGAAGATACAACAGTTCTAAATCTACAGTGCACAAAAGCAATTCTGTATGTTAATTTGCAGTTTAGCACTATAAATAAGGACCAGTTTATCAAAGTGCAAAGGGTGTTTCCAACAGTGGGAATGTCATAATGGGATGACAAGACACAGCCTGCTTGTTCTGCATGTTCTGTAAGACTGTTGGGTCTTTGTCACAAAAGAACTCCCATCACACCAATATTTATTTAAAAACAAGTGTAGAAAGTGGACCCAAACCTTTCCATTCCTTTTCAAGTCTGAGGAGCCTGCACCGGCAAATTAACAGCTGATGAACCATTGATACTGCACTGAAAGGGAATGAAGAGGCACGGACTAAATGGTCCTCAGTCAACTCAGCTTGATACAGACCCAGCTGTACCAGATGCTACAGCAGATACGAGGGAGTCAGACTAAATTTGAACAGTCTTATCCTCCAAGTTGCCAGACTACGAGAAAACCACCACAACAGGCCAACACCCACTGTTATGGAGCTGGATGCAAATAACTTTGTTGAATTAAAGCATGACTTTACACACATCAGTTTCAGGAAAGAAAAAAAAAAAAAAGAAAAAAACAACAGGTTTACTTGTCTCTTACATTTCACTGTTCTTCTTCTGCAAATTCAATGTTGGTTGTTGTGATGATGCTGGGGTTTCGTTTCCTTTTTTGTAATCCCAAACCCCAAGAGTTCCTAATTCCAAAGGCCAGGTTTTCCCTGTCTTTCACAGTCCTGGCTGTGCATGCACGCAGGCCTAGTTTCTAGCCTCTGTACTGTTAGAGTGGGAATAGCTGTGACTAAAGGCAATGGAAGATTTCAATAGTAGTTTCTTTGTCACGCCAAGAATCTGCTTCACCACACAAGCCTGCAATTCCAGATTTCTGCATACATATTGTGAGGGGCACGTGGCATGGATGCTTACCAGTGGCTGGAGTTCAGCACGTTCCTGGGCAGATCTGTAGTAACTATGCTCAGACTGTTAAAGAAGGTTTCAGCAGAGCTCAGAGAAAAAAGCTGGTGAAGAAACCCAAAAATCGAGTGTGCAAACCAAATAGATGCAATTCAGACTTTGCAAACTCGTGACGCCTTGAAAGAATTTGGGTTTTTAATCTCATCCTCCAAGGGAAGCTGAAGCACACGCTTAGCAGTGCCAGGAAGGTTAGAGGGCTGCCAGAGCAAGCACAGGAGATGGTTTGTGTGCAAACAGAATAAACAGCCGCTACTAAATTCTTGTAACCAATTAAGCAACAATTCTCCACTGAGAATACAGCATCGCCCAGCTGCTTACCTAATCCTCAACCCTGCTTCTTGAGCTGGCTTTCAATTTTTAAGTCTTCTATTTCTCTTCAGAAGCAAAAGATGAATGAATGTTGGTTCTCTAGACATCCTGGTTAAAAGGCAAATAAAAGCCCTGCAAGGACCATCGGTACTCCAAAGTGACTTAACACTAATGAGCTTTCACCAGCAAGTCTGCAAACATTATCACATGCCAGTAGCCATGCTAAATCCACCCAAATTACCTATCTGCAAGGCTCTCCTCCAGCCTGAACTGGACATCAAGCCAAGGGAAAACCAAACCTGGAAGATGACTATGGATTTTCTCTGGTCCGCATCCCTATGTTAATCTACTCAGTGATGTTAAGCAGATGCATTGTGAATGTGCTGTTTCATCTCATGTAAAGGGGGGGGGGGGAGAAAAGGAAAAAATAGTCAGAAATAGTACTTATCTGAAAAAAGCAAATGTTTTAAAGTACTGCTACTGTTTGTAGAACAGCCTGGAAGAGAGATACATATGAAATTCCTTTAAATACATGTGTTCAGTCTTTAAACCGCATACGAGTCAATCTAACAAATTACCTTATTTTGCATTGCTCAAAGCTGAGGGTCCTGTCCCCCACCCTCTTCCTAAGTAAGCAAGCACAAGTTTCTGGCATAGACACTGGTGTGAGAGATTTTAACATTCCCCTTTCCATAAACAGTCATATATCAAGCCCTAAAAAATTTGCTTCATAGAAACATTTGCACTAGTAAAACTCAATTATTCTAATATTTGTATGACACATGCAGGAGGGGTGCATAAAAAGGTTACAGTGAGCTCATTTAAGAATTTAAACAAGTACTTGATAAAAAGTTTGAATTATTCACTCAGCTCCACCATTAAATCAGGCTTCCAAAGGAGTCTTCAAACAATAGCACAGAAGGCGCTGTATTTATAACAAAAAGGCAGTATTGAAGCTATCACTCTGTCTCTCAGAACAAGTCATTGTAAATGCACACATGTACAGTATCACATGTGGGTTCACACTCCTGCCAGATTAACTGAACACTTTGAATATTTATACTAATATTCCTTTCTGGAGAGACAGAACCATTTCTGTCTAAATACCTTAAGTACTGTTTTGGGTTTTTTTCTAAAAAAAAAAACCCCAAAAATGTTCCTTGTTTTACATGTTCTTGAAGAACATATAAAAGGTGAGAAAGTGCTCAATAATAGTAATAAGCAAGATTAGGACATTTCTTTTTATACCATGCCACATGGGCTATCACACAAGTATTTTGCCATGCTTCCCAAAGCTTCAGAGCCAGACTGAAGAGGTCACCAACCATCTCTCAGTTATAAACTTTCATACTTTTACATATAGCACAGCAATTTTCTATATACTTGCCCCTTGCATACATACCCTTTTTTTTTTTTTCCAAAACCTCATAGCCCACTTGGCATGAGGACCTTCTCTAGAGGCAGGAAAAGCAGGGGACTTCAAAGAGATAACACGAGTGGTGCTCCACTTCTCTGGTACATGCATCATCTCACCACCTGCTGCCTTTCTTCCCATCCCTTTTTCTTCCACATCATAGCCTGCTCTTGGTAGTTCAGCTTGATGAACATGAGCAAAAATTTTCTCTCAAAATAACTACTCCAAGACCATTTCAGCTACGAGCATCATCCACAGAAACATTCCTGTTTGCATGTTGCCCTCTCTCCTGCATCAGGCTGTTCTCATGGGTTGACAGTACAAGCTCATGAGCTTGTGAAAGAAAAAACAGGATTCCCTCCCACTGCATCCAGCCCTGCTCCCAGAGCAAAGGACAGGTTGAGTCAGTCCCCCAATATAACTGGTTTCAGGCATTTCTGACAGCATTATTTTAATGAGAGTATTTCACTTCCTTCAGCCATCTCATTGACGGCCCTCAAATTAAGTATTAATGAAGTGTTTTAACACTCTTACTGGTTGGAGGAGACATGGGATGTCACCTAACCAGCTGCTCAAGGGTGAACACATAGCTGTTCCATTCACCCACACAACCAAGAGAAGAGTTTTTGCATCACATAAGCTAAACAGAATTTTGGGGAGGTGAGAAGCAGGAGCCACAATTATCACACTAACAAATCACACCGAGCCCTGGAACAACAGTGGGAACCTTCCCTGAGCAGAACCAGCAGCACATCAGTCTAATACCACCATTACATATCACCAAGAATAAATAAATACAGATATCTTGCCATTTCTGAAGAAATGGGAGTTCAGCTGGTTCTGTTTTGCTGTTACAAAGCCAAGCTATAGCAGCAGTGCCATCAGCAACACAACTGAAAACTGGCGTTTGTTTGCTTGTTGTTTGGTTGGTTTTGTTTGTTGGGTTGGTTTTTTTTTTTTGGTTGGTTGGTTTTAATCCTTAAGTTCAACTTTGCTGCTGTACCTCTCACCTCCTCATCTGCATGTTCTTACAAATCTATCTGAAGCACTGGTTTTCCTGACTATGGGTAAAGCTAAACACCTTCATCACTGCAAATGTAATTACGGCAAAATACCGTGGCTATTTGTAGACTTCCTGTTCATCAAATAATATTAGTGTACCTCTGCCTTGAGCAATTATTTACAGGGCTGGAAATCCTGAAGAGACACCAGCTAGCCAGCAGAAGCAAACCCCCCCTCCATTATGCAATGCTGCTTTCTATTAGCTTTTGGAATGACTCAGAGGAGAGAACAAAATCATCAGAATTATTCTTTGTAAATCTGTCCAGCGAAAAGGAGGAAAAAAAAATATAATTCAGTTAAAACTCTGCATTAGCTTACTTCAATTGAGACAGGGAGGCATTTTACACTTCAACTGAATTAGCAGCTCAAATTCAACTTCAGGCTCCAACGCAGGCTTTAAGTCAAATTCCTAAGCAGAGTAAAACCCTTATTAGCCTGTCTTCACTGTAATTTTAATCTTAGTTAATTCTAAGTATGCAATTTATGTTAAAAATAACCTACTTTTTTTTTTCAGGACTGGACATACTGCATACAAAATTATTCCCTGGCTACCAGACTTAATGTTTCCCTTAGAGAAAGAATTTTTCACATATTGACAGCAAAAGAAAGTCTCTGAAAGCTTTAAAAACATACAAGTGTGTATTAATTCACCCCATACACCCTAAGCCATCAAAACCTGGCCATGCAGTCTTGTTTTAAACCAATGCTACATACTAGAAAGATTTTTGAGGTCTTGAAAAACTGACATTTCTCTTTCACCACACATACACAAGGGGTGGGGAGAGAAAAATGATTAATATTTCTACCTTTAAGAAGGAACAAAGCATCCCTTTCTCTCTCCATTCATCTTTCCCAATTTATAACTAAAAATGCAAGCAGAAAAAAATTAAACACCTTGTAAAGATAATGTCTCAATTTTTATTTCCACTAATGTGACAAGATTCATAAATTTCTCCCAATGAAAGAAGTTTTAAAGCATTGTCTAAAGTTTACCAAGTCTGCTTTAGAGGTAAAACTGTCAATGCCACTGGTACACAAGACTCATTCGTGTCAGCACAAGCAGTATTTATATCCTGTAGCCAACCTAAAGCTCTGAAGCCCGGGTTACTATCTCTGCCAATCACAAAGCATTCGTTACGTATTTCCTGGTTACTTGCATAGTTCCTTAGATTTTGGGGTATTTTTCTTTTTAAAATGTCCACTTAGTAAAAAGCTACCAAGATCACCCACTCAAGTTCAAGAAAAAATACCGAGTGAATAACCAGGGTGACTTCCTGCAGCTTCATCTTCGCTCCCACTCTTTGCGAGGTGGTTTCACATAAAAGCAGTTCAACTCTTCCCACCCATCTCCAAGCCTGCAAGCCAACACAACCTTGCAAGTGAAGCTCACTCCCTGACAGAGCCTACTTGTGTAATCTAAATATGAGACACAGGGAATATTCACACATTTGCTACATGAGGGATTGTGATTTGAGACTGAAATGCAAGGGAGACGCACAGTCCAGGAGAAGAGTTGGACTCTGTAAAGAGCACATCATCAGCACTATCTTGCATCAGGTCGTGCAGCCACAGGTTGGCACAAGAACACCAGATCTTGTAACAATTTGTAGTAAAATCCTCACAAAAGGGGAAAAAAAATAATTACACATTTTAGCCTCTGGATCTTCCTCCATTTTGTGTGGTGTACACATGCAAAAGTTAAGAAGAGGGTTTCCAGGACTCGGCAGCACGTACGGCCCCGCACTGAGCCGTGCTTAAAGCGGGCAGCTGTGCGAGGGAAGCGAAGCAGAGAGGACGCGGACAGCTGTTTCCATTCACGGACACTGCCAAGGAGCTGGGAATGCCGAGTTCACTACCTTGGCGTTATTTACATTTCACAACATTCAGTAATAACCATGCCACAAGCAGTTTAAAAATAGGGAAAACACAGTACAGCGGGGGAACATTTCATCACTGCTTTTAAGGGGGGCAAAAATTATTTTTTTTTTTTTTTAAATTCCAATTCTGAAACTCTGCCTTGTTTCATTTTGCCCACTGCCATCCACACGGGTTGCTGTGTCTTGTCTGCTAGAACTAATTACCCACCACTGCCATTTTGCTAAAGGAGGGTGCCCACGCCTGCTTCTGGGACATCAAGGATGGTTATGCAGTTCCTGAACCACCTGAACCTTCTCCTTTCATTTCCCAGAATTATCTCATTTTTAATCTAGCACAGAGGACAGTTTCTCCTTTAGCAACTGTGACACAAACTGAACACTCTGAAGGCCAAACCTGGTGCTCTTGGCTCAGAATACCCTTACAAATAGTTGCGAGGGTGAATTTCAGAGGCAGTCATCCAAACCTCATTCCCGAGGCCCAACAGGTTTGAGAATTAGCTGCCGGATCCAGTCTGTCAACTAGCACTGCTACTCCAAGCACCATCCCATCCACCCAAACACACTGGAGCGTTATACACAGACCACAAGCGACAATCCGCTCCGCCTGTCCTGAGGTGCTCCCTGCAGCAAGAGATAGGAAGGGTGATGGGGAAAACATTTTTTCACACCAGCTTCATGATCCATAAAGCCCTTTCTGAGGCCACAGCAGAAGTGTGGGGGGAGGAAGTCAATATAACCCTTCTCTATTAAAGACTATTACTTGCTTGAGCTTTTACAGGGGTTCTGTACTTCAAATATTTAAGCTACACACTCTGTATTGTGTTTCTTTCAAAGCATTGTGCTGGTGAACATTGCCCAGATGGGGAAACTTTACTGGAAGTGAGCATGGGGCTCCCCTCCCATCACCACCACAACGGGACACCTTCCTTCCCGAAGTAAACCAGACACTAATGCTATTTATGGATCCCATTGCAGAACCAGACAGGCTTCCTAGCCACTATTCATCAACGTGCAAATAGATTCTATTTCATGGCAGGAAGAACAGATTTAAAAGGGGGGGGGGGTGTCAAAGTTCTCCCTTCTTAAATACATACTTGAAGAATATAAAGGCTGATCACAACTTCTTTGGAGCCAACTTTTTTTTTTTAAAAAAAGAGGCAATTTCAAATTAGTTCCTAAAGGATTACTAGAGGAAACTAAATGCCCATGGAAAAGAAGATGGAAAAGAAGGCCAGCTGATGTACCAAGGGACAGACCGCCAGAAGAACATCAGCTCTATCACTCCCCTGCATCCAGAAGAAAAGCAGGGAACATAACCATGAAATCTTGCTTACTTCACAGGAAAGGAAGACATCAGAGTTTCCAGAGGCACGTAGCTGGACTTCATTCACCAGCTCTACTTTTAAACATGAACACTGCGGAATCAAATGACTTGCCCTGATAATTCTTTCAGGTTTTAGTGGGAAGCACAACCTCGTTCTTATGAACATTTTCATGGAAGCACCTTTGCATTTAAAATGCCAACTGTAAATGCATCTGAGGTTCAGATAAAGCACCCACAAGCATGTAATTAGATATGCAATAAGTTTTACAAAGCTCTCAAAAAGCCCAAGGACATTTGGAAGGGTAGATGCAAGCTTAGAATACGTCTTAACATATCATCAGCAAAAAACAATTCTATTCTTAGATATCTCTTTGGTGTTTCCTATAATTTTCCTTTTTTTTTCCTCCTAGTCCTTTGAGAAAATAAGTTGGTTTTCTTTTTTTTTTTTTTTCCTCCTAATAACCAAACAAGAACCTGTTCTGCAAGGCATATGGAACAAAGCAGTTCTTCCAAAAAAAGAAAAGCTCATTCAAAAGTATGTAAATATTAGGGCTGGTAACACAAACAATAAAACCACAGGAAACACAAGAAATTAAGAATAGATCGTGACTTACTCGATCTCCTGGCTGCTGGATACATAAGTACTCTTCTGGGTTGGACAGATCAGACAAGATTCGTTTTCTCCGTAACAGATATCAGGGAGCTGACAGGTAATTTCGAGAGGCAAACAGAACTGTCTATCCTGATCCTGCCTGTGCTCCTAGGACTCTGACCACCAGCCAAAGCAATGACACCAGGACTGGCACACCATGGGCACTGGTGTTCAGCATCCTGCACCAAGCAGGGAACGAGCCTCTACTAACTTCACGGAGAAGTTAGCACACAGGGTTAACTCCTGTGTCTTCACAATCCACTGCTGGCTGCCCAGGACACATCCAGAAATCTGCTCTTGAATCAGGAATGGCTCGCTAACACTGAAGCTGAGCAAGAAGCAGAGGTGACAATTAGTTCTCAACTAATTGGGTGGTCCGTGCCATCGCCACCCTGCAACTCTTCCTGGCTGGAAGGCACATATCCAGAGCTCATCAGTGCATTCCCCAGCTTGGGTGTAATCCCTAACTCCCCACTGCTGCAAGGCTGTTGTTTAGCAGCATCCCAACAGCTCTTTCTCTCCTCTCCCATCATGGGAATTTTTTTTCTTTTTTTGCCAACTGTCCGGAAGTGACATATTCCCAACTAGTCAGACTTCTAAATCTCTTGTGCAAGAGTTCAAAACGCTCAAAACAGTGCTTTGCTAAGCATCATGGCCACATTAATGCAACCACACTGCAACTGCTCCTCATTCCGACTTCCAAACACTAAACCTTCTCCTTCTTCATCCTGAAGTTACCCAGTGGCTCAGAGCCAGTATTACCTAAGACTCAAAAACACCCCTACAAAGAAAACCATTTACCTCCTTCAAAGCAAACACCAAGTGACGTAGCATTCCCAAAGACAAAATTTAACAAGACTTAAAACATGCATCCTCCAAAATGGCCTGTGTTTCTCTTGGCACTGAAATCCACAAGCCCAAGGCAAAAATACCATTTGTATAAATACCTGTGTATTATTCTTTTTTAATTTATATCAGAAGCATGGATTAGAGTAGGGTTTTTTGCAAAAATTGGCAAAGATTTTACAAATTAGTTCCTGGAGGGAGGGGGAATAAGAAAGACTCTTCTAAGCAGAGCATAAAAAAAACCTTTGTAACTTCACACTCATTTGATAGCTTTGATTTTTAGGCATTTCAAAGGCTTGATCTTTTCATACAACGCGACTGCACAGTAACTGTATGATTGCCATTTACCTGCCACCTCGCAGTATTAAATCGTCACAGCAGAGGGGACGGGTCACGCAAGCAATCCAGGAAAGAAAGGCTAAGTGAAGCACACACGTATTTTGTCATTTCAAAAAGATGGATATGTTTTCAAGCACTTTCTTTGCCAAGTCTTCCATCATCAAATACTTTTGCTTTTTTATTTCAAAACTTGCTCTCCCCTTACCAAAGGGCTTTCCTTTTATATGCCCACCGTAAGCTGTGGCTGGGATCTCAACCAGCCTGATGACTTCTGAACTTTGAGATTATAAAGCAAGAAAGTTACTGAACACTCACACGCAAGTCGATTGGCTAAGAAAAAGCAGCACAAAGTCCTGCCAAAATCCTAGCTAATCTGATGAAGGAAAAACCAGGGAGGTCTAAGCACTAAACCCCACAGGTTTGTTGTTTTTTTTTTTTTTTTTTTTTTAAAAGAGAGACTGTTCCAGCTGCAGAAAGAAGCACATCACATCGATCAGGGTACCTCCTCTTCAGATATGACATCTGAAGAGACAATGTTTCACCACCTTAAAGGTACTACCCCCAAGTAAATTGTAAGAATGAAATTCCAAAATCACAGGAAATCATAGGACTGACACGGCAATTTCATCCAGGTTGACAAATGCTGTTTGTAATCTGACTGGAAGGAGGGAGAAACAAATTAAGACGATATACGTGATGTGCAGCCAGTTACCATGTAAGTACTTTTTAATTCTCCTACTTTCAACGCACTTCACAAACAAGTAATCCTCTTAATACCCATGCAAGTGTATTTATTATCCACAGTTTTAGCTTGTAAGCTCTTCAAGAAATCAGCTAGTTCTTTTTCTAGTTTAATAGTGTTCATGAAAACTGGGACCAAGACCCTCTTTTAACTGAGGAACTGCTGCCAAGAAATCGGCTCCCAGCACCCCACTACCCTCCATCATCTTACAGAGGAGATGAGCAATACACCCACTCAAGAACATACTTTTAATCTAGTTAAAAGCAATTTTAACCTAGTTAAGTAGGCAAATCTCAGCCTAGAGAAGGGTACATGTAGCAACAAGGCTACACTACCAAAAAGTGTCAGTCAAAAATTAATAAATATCTCTAGCCAGGGTCTAAAAGTAGCTCCAGATTTTGGAGACTCCCAATCCCTCATTGCACAAGTGAATTTGCACTCCAGTGCCCCGAGTCAGCAGAAATCCACGGAGCCACCAGCACAGAAACACAGTGATACAGTGGGTTCTCACATCACCCCCAGCATCCTCCCATGATGGGCCTGAAGACAACATGTATTTATTTTCCTGTTGGCAGCCACACTACTTAATATAGAAAAACCTGGAGTTAACAGAAACATTTTCAGCAGTGTTTCACCTGGCATCATGCAGAAAGGTAGAGAGTCACCTGGACTTTGTGAAATCAGTGTTCATTACACAAAACTTCCTTTTACAAGAAAAAGGGGCTTAGTCTTTATTTCTCTAGTCATCGGAGACAATTCACCTTCTTTGCAGCTGCTGGGAGAAGAGAAACTATAAACATTTACATTTAATGTAACAAAAGGTTTGCTCACCACCTCTTGTGTTCCACTGGGCCCTTAGACGATGATCACTCATCATAAAAATGGGTGGAGTGTCTGCAAACCACTCAGCTATGGAAAAACTGACTCCCATGTTCAAGAGAAGCTCCTGCACAGGCTGGAAACCCCACTGAAACAAAGTGCTATCATTACTCCCCAGACGGGAAGTCTTTCAGCTACGGATGCAAACACATCTGCTACGTAACACATGAACCAGTGTGGTTTACTTTTATCTCCAGAATAATCTTCTGCATCAATTCAAAGACTATTCAAGATCAGACTGTGGAAACTGTTTTAATCTAGGTCACACAAATTCATTCATCTCCAGTTTAGTTTTCAAACAATTAAAAACCAGCACTCCCCGAGTACAAAGTGCAGACTAAGATGTCCAGTGCTGCCAGTACAGCAGCTCTGTTGCTGCAATGGAAGACTGATGGTAGCAGGGAACAAAAGATGAAGTTCATCATGTAACATCAGAGATACATCACATAAGCCACACTCCTCAGCTGACTCAGTAAACCAGGTTAACAAAAAAAAAAATGGGAGGGGCAGGGGGTGCAAGTCCCAGTTTTGCTGCCATCTTGCTTGTGGGTTTGGTAATTAGGAAGCATCCTGTGCCAAAAGAAATTGCTTTTTATATCTGGCCATCCGTTCTCCCCTTCCCCCCAAAAAAGAAATCACTTCCCCCCTTCCTTTAACACCTGCTTCCTCCATCTGAGCATTCATTGTCCCACCACTATTATGGGACTGAAGGCTTCAGCATCCCAGAGGAAACTCAGAGGGGAAGCCGGTGTGTAAAGCAAGCAAGACTCATTTCACCAATCCCACACCTCAGTATCCTCTATTTTCTCCCCTCCTCCTACTGACAACAGCTTCCAAGATTCAGCTGGGTGTTGAGACCTGCACGTGCCAGGAAGCTGAAGATGCCACACATCCTCATATTGAACCCTACCCTGCCCACCAACACCTTGCTCTTGCACCTCCCCAAGGACCCACAACCAACACCATGGGGCAGGAACTAAGGCCAGACAGACTGTGGCCTGACCCAGCACAGCATTTCATATGGTTGCACCAAAGGGAGGGATTTCACACAAGCAGCAGCTCCACGCTACCCTAAAACATGGCAGGAAGAGAGCAGCCCAACAGCAGGGAAAGGTGTCTTTGGGCAAACCCATCCTAGGTTTTTTATCTCTCACATGAGGTTGCTGTGCAGAATCACACCCCCACTTTCGTCTTCCCTCCACTGAAAACAGGAATACCTGCAAGAACATGACAAGTCTTCCACCATCTGTGCGTGACACATGCCAGGTGTGTTAACCCAAGGAAAAAAAAAAAAAAGACAGGGTGAGTCAGTAGTTTTGAGTCTGAAGACAGTCCGGTTTAGATCAGCTGCTCCCTGCCAAAATCCTTGTTTGTAATGGTTTTATTAACTGCAGCGTTCAGCCTTCCAGAGCAGTTACACCACTGGGGGCAGAGGCACGTTGGGAAAAGAGATTTACTTTCCCGAGTAACTTTGCCAGAAACCTCAGATACAATTTAGATGAAGCTACAGAATACGTCACAGGTTTTAACATAACCTACTGCTCCAATTTTCATTAGTCATGGGTGATAAAAAACACAGGGGATTCGAATATGACACATCAAGTAGTTTCTCTCAACACAAAGCTTTGAGCATCATCATCAAATGACATACACCCTTCTACTTTAAGATGACCGCTTTAAATCATGCTCATGGAAAATGTCTCACTAAAAATTCAGCTTCATATTTAAATAAGTAATTCATCACTTATTTTCCCTCTTGCACAGAAATAAAACCTGAAATAGCTAGTACAGAAGAAAATCCTTAAATCCTTCCTTTTACAGTGGATCAGGCTAATCTCAGCAGCGCTGTCACGCTGTAAGTAACAACTGACATTAAACAATAATTTGGGGAGATGTCTCACCGTGTATTTTGCAAATGTAACATTATGTTAACAACGGTTCAGCAAAACGATGGAAGGGTAATGACTTTTGTGAAAGGTAGACCCGGCCACCCGAATAAAGTCCAAAAAATAGGCACCAGATGCAGTCAGAAACTACTGGCAAATGCTACACATTTTGCAAAGTCTATTAGAAAATTTCACAGGTGCTTGAAACTAAGAGGCAATGGCTCGGTTGCAACTATCTGTGCTCCTACATTTTACATGGTATCTTGGAAGAGCAACTACACAGGATCCAACTCACTGATATGAGCAATCCGTTGCCATCCCATGATTTCCAAGGAAATTAAAAGGTGACCTCATGCAAGAGTGAAACATGCAATTCAGTTGCCACGTCTGCTGATGAAAAAGTTATCACTTTTTTTTTTCCCCCTCCAGATGGGAAAATAATTTATTACAAACAACTTACAAAATCTCAGGGAAAAAAAACCAACAAAATGAAGAGATTAGATCATTTTGAAGAAATATGAAAATGAATTCCGGGTCCTTGTGAAAGGGAAATAGATTCAAAGAAAATACAAGTGGTCAAGAAGAATTAACTCTGTCAGATGAACCCCTGCTACAGAATTATAAATTAACCTGTGACAAAACATCATTCTGGGTGCTGCAGCCAAGCCCAAAATCAAGGTCCTCTATGCACCACGGAAGCCCACAAGGTCCACACCACCAGCAATCCTCACAGCAGCCAGAAACCCCGAAGGGGGCTGCCCAGAGGCACCAAACCCAACCTCACACAGAAAACATGCTTGGGATACTCTACATTTCAAGCCCTCGATGCAATGCTGTAGGACATACTGACAGGAGTTTGAGGGGTATTTTTCCCTTGCGCTTACTCCAATCCTACGAGCAATATTTGGGAAGTTCCCAATGTGCCTTTGTTACAGTTCAGCATTTGGACTGTGAGAACTACATCACTGTGCCAGAAAAGAATTTAGCTTTTTCTCACCCATGATAAAAATCATCCAATAGACTCTTCAGCATCCAATTTTTAGTTCTGGTTTGGTTTTTTTTTTTTAAAGTATCTATAAAATAGTCTTGTTAAGACTGTCTGATGATGACACAACACATGATCCATTACAGCTACAACAGAATTAAAGCTTACTTTTTGCAAGATATCCCACAGCATACTTTAAGGAATGTTGACTACTTAAAAGTATTTGTGATTACACTTTCTCCCTGTCTCTTAACAACTTCGAAGTGTACCTAAAATGGTTATAAAGAAAATAATATAATAAAAACATTATAAAAATGGTAGGTTTTACCTTGCATAACAGATATATCTTTACTCTAGACAGAAATAACTGCAGTCTTTGGGAACTTTAAAAGGAAATACTTTGACTTCTAAGTCATTGGTTTATCTTAGAAACTCATCTATCTCCCTTGTTGTCTTCACATGCTATAAAACAGGGGTGGGCACCACAATCAAATGCCTCCTTTGCAATCAGAAAAACACTTCCAAGGGTGTAGCTCCAGAAGCATTTCTCCTGGTGGAAGCACCAGAGCCTTTGCCACAGCCGCTGCGTGCGAGACCACAAAAGGATGTGAGCCAGGGAACTGATCCAGGTTAAAAAAATGAACTTTTTTGCTGAACTTAATTCAAGGTATGAATTGTACCAAAAAAAAAAGCCAACATACTTTTAACTGGAATGCATTTTTCAGTCTCGTTGGCTGAGCAGACCCACAAATCCCAGCATGACCCAGCTGGGGAACTGGAAGAGGCTGCTTATACCTACACTGACACACAGAAGAGATGACAGAACTACAGTTTGAGTTTAGGATGAAACTGAAAACATTTTACCCATTGCACGCTTCCAGCAGCAGTCTCTGGGAGGGCATTAAACTTTTTACAGGATTTGTGGCTTCACAGCGTAGACATCAGAGGAATCATCCTGTTTCTGTGACAAAGGGCCATAAATATACAGAGATACATCTTTTTGAAAAAGATCTGTATAGCTTGACTGCAGCACCAAGTTCCCAGCATAGCTGCTTTCCCTGGAGTGCTGCCATCATGTTTTCTTATCACTAACCAAAGTAAGCAATGATGTGCTTTGCCTTCTAGATCTGCATAAAGGTCACGTACAAGGAAGAATGGCAGGTTTAAAAAATTAATAACTAAATAAAAAGATGACGTTATGCCACACTAACAGCTTTGTTTCCAAAAGTAACTAAGAAATGCAGTGCCAGGCTGCAACACCACGACTGAAGTGTTTGACTATTCACTAAGAACAAGGAGTGGCCGATTCCCTCCCCACAGCAAGACTGCTGACAGCTGTTTAGAGGAGAAAAAAAAAAATGAAGCATGACTAAGCTATTCATAAAAATTTCATTGCATCTAAGACCCTAACGACAAGTTTTGATTTAGAAAAAGTGCAGTGCTCCCTGGAAGTGACTGTCCAGGTGGCATGTTACACGCCAGCCTTGAACCAGAGTCCCAAATGGATTGCATCCCCCGTGGCAAACCCCAAAGCAGCAAAGCAGAACTGTTTCTACACCCAAAGCTATCAGTTGCTACACAAAGTCACTCATTACCTTTATCTATCCTACAGGTGATCAATGCAAGCAAACACATGAGCACTTGGCACCCAGTAATCACAAACTGCAAGGTGCTTCCCACTTCAGCCTTCCATGTGCCTGCAAATAGGATGCTGCTCACATTATCCTCCAGATGGAAACCACATGAACTGCCACCTCCCTGTTCAGGAGGCTGGTAAAACACAGGGTCACAATCACTCAGGAAAGGCAGATCACGCCTTTAAAGCCTCCTGGACTATCCAGCCTCTCGAGTTTTTAACTTCTTAACACTGTCTTCCACCAGTACAGCAAAACCAAAACCAAACAGTTCCTCCATACTAATCAGCTGTGTGGTTTAGTTTACTTCAGGCTATTTATCACCTGTGTGGGGAGCCCCTATAGAAATCGCATTTAATAGCCCTCAAGTAGATTGCAAAGATAACCAGCTACAGTAATAAGTAGAAAAGCTTCCAAGCTGCTTCAAGGACTGTTTCATGAGCTAGTGGATCACCACCAAATACCAGGCAAAGGAAACCAACATGTGTCCTGGAAACAGTGGAAAAGAAATAGGTACAGCAGGCATGACAACTTTTACTAACACTTTTTTGTTTGTTTGTTTATCTAACTATTAAAACTTATTTTACCCGCAGAAGATTAAATGACAGCATGCATTGCTTTTGTAACACAGAAACATGTGCATACCACCAATAGCCCTACCAATGTTTTTTTTCCTCTAGTATAATTTACTGATGGCTGCCTTAATTCACACTTTGGTTAGAATAACCAGATTCCTGTAACAGTATTTAATCCTCCTCCTAGCATAGGAGCATATCTCAGACCAGAACACAGCTTACTCAGGAGTACATCCTGCCCAGAGATTAGTAACGAGTTCTGCATAAGCCCAAGTCTCCAAGCTTCCCTACATAGACTGCGTTTAAAAACATCCATCATCGGACAGTACCTGGCAGAGCTCTGTTTCTACGAGAAGCTTCGACTTCTTAACTGCATTCTCCTCCTTTGATGCTGTGAAGCTGTAAATCAGGAACATCGCACTCCTGTCTTTCCCCCTGGCTGCAGTCCCTGGCCGGACTCTGTTACCCGAACATGCCATGTCCTCACCTCTCGGGCTATGTCAGCCATCCCTTGGCTTCTGGAGCCAGGCAGGAGATGCAGGCTGGAATGCCATCGCGAAACATGGAGCATCCACACTACCTGCAGGAGACTCGTCATTCAGGCTACCTACAAAACCTGTCTGCCTTGAAGAACACTAGATCTCTGCCCTTCTAGCAACAGCCCCAGGCTAGCCTGTCTGCCCAGCACCGGGCAGCGCTGGAAGGACAGACAGGAGAGGTATTAGGCTCAGCCCATGAACACAAAAGGCAGGTACCTACATGCCTGAACTCATGCCAAGGGACAACACATGACCAGATGATCCTCACCTTGCCTAACCCTTACCTAACACACCCTTACTCTGCTATAAAGCTTGTAAAAAAAAAAATTACACCACAAAACCTCAAGCATCCAAGTAAGATATTGTCACCAAGGAAGAAGACAGCCTTGACCAGAGTGGTACAAAGCACAGCAAGCACCTTCTGAGCAAGTGTTCCTCTAGTACAGGCAGCAGCTTCTATCCGCAGGCATGGATGTTATGAAGTTAACATCAATCTACTCCCACTACTATGGTATCTATATATAAAAACACCTCCTCTAACACAGTAATAAATGAACCATTAGTACCTTACCTTTAAGGAACTATGTGGAACTTCGTTCACCTTTACAGTTCCACAATAACTCAGCAAGGGCATGCAAAACATGAAAAACACACCCGGCAAGGGACTGATTTTAAACTGAAGAGAGTCACCCCAGAGATAATGTAGCTTGGCCCTTTAAAACTGATTAGATTACATTAGCCAAAACTGCCAGCATACAAGACATCCACAGATCTCAGACCAACTGTCTAAACTCAGCTCTGAAGCTACATGCTTTACATATTTCTACTGCATCGCATATCTCCATGAGTACCTAAAGTTTTACGGCTGACGAAGATTACAGAGAACACCACAGAGACCAACTGTCCTACAGAAGCGCTGCATTTCTAATCCCTTTATCGAGTCCCTGTCTGGTCATCCACAAAAGAATCAGTACAGCACATTCTACAAAAAAATTAAAAAGCCCCAGCTTTAAAAAAAAATTTAAAAAAAAAAAAAAATCACATTTTTCCACTTCCGAGCTCCAGTTCATGTGAAGCCCCGCAAAGGACGCTGTAGGAGAACCAATTACAGAGGTCAGCAGAATTGACTGCAACTAATCCCAACTCCTTTATATGACTTGCGGGGATAACACACTCACAGAAGGTGGATTAATAAATCCTAACATTTTACAGGTTAAGAAACAACTACCCTTTCACAATCCTCGTCCAGAAACTCCTGCAATCGCTTCAAAAGAAGGCTGTTTTCACTCAAGGAAAATAAATAAATAAATAAATAGCATTTTCCCGTACAGTGAATGCATAAAACAGGCCCGTGGCAATGACCCTCTTGAGTAATTTCAAAGAGCCACTCAGCTCCGAAGTGAGAAAAGCCAACATCATCCTGTTGTTTGAGAGACTCTGATATAAAGCCCAAATTTTCCTTGCAATAAACTCAGAAACAAAGTTGTGTCAGAGAGGCTAGAGGATTTTTTTTTTTTTTTTCCCCACACATCAGGATATCACTAATTCCAATAGCGAGGAGGCAGGAGGAGGCTGGGGCCAGGCTGGGCGGGGGGTGTCGTGTCTATGTGTGTGCGCGTATGGCCCCGGGCACACACTCGGGGCACGCTCCCCCCGGAGCGGGGCCGGCAGCGAGGGGACCGCGCCCGGCCCCGGCCCGCCGCGCACCGCCAGCCCGCAGACAATAGCGGCGGGGAGCAGCCGCGCCAGAAAACACGTACAATAAGCTAAGAACTAATAATAAACATAAAATTAAATGGGAGGAAGACACGCGAAAGAGATGGGCCGCTCGAAGCAGCTCCACGCGAAGTTGCACGGAGAAAAACCACCCGAGCAAGAGGAGGGAGGAAGGGCGGGGGCAGCGTGCGAGGACGTGGGAAGGGGAGGGGGACGCGCACACACACACACACACACCCCCCCCGGGGGAGAGACCACCCCTCCGCCCCCGCCACGGGCCTCCCCAAACTTTCCCCCCCACCCCCCCTTCGCCCAACTCCGGCGGGGCAGACTCACCGCGGGGGCCCGGCGGGCGGCTTCGCCCCTGGCAGCGGAGCCGGGAGGGAAGGGAAGGGAGAGGGAAGGGGACGGGGAGGGGGGGTAGAGGCGGCCGGGCCGGGTGCTCTCCGCCCGGGGAGGCGGGCAGGAAGGAGGGCCGGGGGGCTGCGGGCTTGCAACCTGAGCAGCTCCACCGCCGCCGTGCCCGCCCCCGCCGCGCCGCCAGCCCGCATGCGCCGCGCCGAGCGAGGCCGCCCCCGGGGAACGGGCGGGGAGGGGGGCGGTGGGGTCGGGGCGGGGGATGTTGCACGGCGGAGGGTGGCACCGACGAGAACTTGGTCGGGGATGAGGTTCAGCTGCGCTTCCGCCGTCTCCCGGCGGGGGCCAGGGACGGCGAGGGCCAGGGACGGCGAGAAGAGCCCAGGAGCCCCGGTGTGGGCGAGGGGGGGTTCCTCACCTGCCGGCCCTTCTCCTGCCCGCGTAGCCTTCCCGTGTGCCCTTTCCCGGTTTACTCAGCTGCTGTGGGAGATCCGTATGCTTGTTTATAACATTCTGCCGCTGCTGTGAAAGGACACCGGCAACTTTTTATGCTGCGGGTTTATTTTTATTTGAGAGGGATACTTCCTTCCCACGCACTGAACTTCAGCTTTAAGGGGCTGTTTTGCTTGGGGTTGCATGTCCAGTGGTCCCATCTGCAGCAGTTGCAGAGGACAAGCTGTCCAGCCATGAATGTGACCTACTGCACATCTGTACCGATCACAAAATCTGGCAGCTCAACTTAAGCCCTGCTAAGCCAGGCATGTCCTGCTGCTCGCCATTTTCCCCAGTTCTTCTACGATTGTATGAGGTGCATTTGATGAACGAATATTTTCCGTACCGTTCCCACGTCTTGCCCCAGAAAATCAGTTGAAATGGCAACCCACCATTAGCATATGAATTCATGTGGCCTGTGGTCCATGTGTGGCTGGGTTTGAGGAGGCCCCAGGGAATGAAGATGCATGATCTGTTGTGGTGGTGACTTGCCTTCAGTTACCATTTCTGTTGGAAGCTCTTTGGAAATGTACATGTGGTGGCCTAGTGTTTCCACTCATCTTAACACACTGCACATGCATATATCCTGCTAGCCCTGGCAGCGACCGGGGGATCACGTCCATAAAGACAGTAACAAGCTTAACATGCATGTCCTGCCCCGCTAGAACTGGGCAGCCTCACCTCATAACAACAGACCCTAAAAACACTTCACAAAACTCTCCAAAGAGACTGTGCTGATGGACAGAGCATTGGGCAAAGGCTGCAGGTAATTCTCATACGTCATGTTCTCTGTAGGAAGAACAGAAATAACACCACCATGTATGGTGCAGAAGATTTTCCGCTGGAAAAATCTGTCTGTGAACGTGGCATTGTCTTCCAAAATACGCACTGTTGATTCAATTTAAATCAATGGAAATAATAAAGATGGTTTCGACACTTGTACAATGTAGTCATTTTGGAGGCTGGAACATAGCAGTATCTTACAGCCTTTTCAGTCAGGGTGAAGAGCAGTATTTTTCCTTATGTGGTTCCAACGGGGAATGAGAGCAAATGAGAGCAGAGGCACTGGAAATATATTTTTCATTTTCCTTCCTTCCACCCCTATAAGAAGGGCTTAGGAGGCAGTTCACTTGGAAGTTCCCAGATTCAAGGGGTGTCACGCACAGTGATGGCTCAGGAAAGAGCACCATCTAGTGTAAAGCCATTTCTCGCAGAAACGCTGTCCCCTACAAGTCTCCAACCAAACAATGACTAACCCAGCCCAGCCCAACCTACCTCATGTCTGAGGCAATCACGAACGAGGTAGTTTAGTAACAGATAACAGTTGCCTAAAATTTTCCATAACATGCACACCGAGATCTTTAGCTCTACTCTCTATGTTGTCCATCAAGGGAACATTGCTTCTCTGCTTGTCAACTCCAGCCTGGCAAGTCAACCTCTGTCTTCTGCTGCCTTGTCTGGGAGCTGGCACAGCCCTGGTCATGCTGTAGAGGCCCTGCAGCTGTGCTGTAAGAAGCAGAAGCCCCAAAAAGAGGGCTCAACTTCCCAGCTGAGTGCACCAGCTGTGTACATGCCCATGCATATGGGCTCCCAAGTGCCACTCTTGCAAATACTTTTAGTGAGTCTTTTCAGCACGAGGCTGCAAAGGAATCTGCCAGTAAGGCTGTCCAAGAGCATTTACCATAGTCGTAATATTTTAAGCAGGATGCAAGGAAATTAGCACAAAAAATATTGAGGAAAGATCATGCAGCTGCTTAGCACCAAAGCAGGAGGATCAGTGGATGGGCACTATTCATCAAGGGTGTTATGGCCTTTTCAGTCAGGGAGGGGAAATCAAAACACAGGTAGAGAAGGTGTAATTTTTCCTATCAGAAATATTCCCCACCAGAGTGGGCTTCTCCAGCTGCCCACATATCCCTGGAGTACCAGGCACTGGTGGTGACTTAGGAAGGGAATTAGCAAAGGTAAGGCTGTGGGATGAGTAGACAGCTGCCCAGACTACGAGGGTGATGGACAGACTCCTAGTTTAAATCTCAGCCCATGTCTCCCTTCCCTGTGGGAGGGCTCGTGATACCCCAGGACCAGAAACCAGTGAGCTTCTGCTCCAAAAAGGCTGTGTCAGCCACTTCAGATGCCCAGCCCCTGCTCTCAGCAGCACTTAATATATCTTTTTACCTCTCCTTTTCCCAAGATGTAGTCTGCACTCTACTTTTGCCTTTAAATTGTTATCCACCCCCAAATTCTTTAGCTCGAAATATCCTGTCTGCACCCACATATAACCACAAACCAAAACAGAGAGGCTGTGGATGAAGGGAAATTTGTGCAGCAGCTTTGTGGATGCCAGCCTCCTGACAAATCACTTCCCTTCTAATTGTCTGACACTAGTTCCCCTGGGTTTAACCATTTGCCATACATCCAAGGTCTAATTTTCAAATGCTATTAAAAATAAATAAATAAATACATCAGATGTTCTTTCATTTCAAGCCTCTTCCAGGTTTTAGTTTGTCACAAGGTTTGCTGCAGGGCTCCCTGCTTCTTGCTAGGGAACTGGATTTAAGTGCGAGTTGCGCACATGAATGAGACTGGAATTTGGATCTGCACAACATAATCTGAACATTTGTGTGTAGTGGCATGAATTAGCAATATGAGCGCATTGTTCCCATTTGCTGGAAATTAGCTGTCCTTGCAATTGAATAGAAAACAGAGTGCAATGTAATGATGGAAGCAGCAGCTATTAAAGATTTGTTTTCATCATGTTTAAGCAGTTACAAAACTGAGACACCAAGCATTAATGTGGCTGACAACAGGACGCGGTGTTTTCTTTGTGTTCCTGCTGTTTGAAGCCGGTGCCTGGTAGTTGAGATAACAGCTACACTTGAATAGATTTTAGTATCATTTTCCTTCTCCAAACTCTATCACTATCATCTCTAAAGTCCTGTGAGGGGTACAATCTTTGCTGCAAAATTATGGGCTGTGGCTGAGACCAGCCTTCAGGAGAATTTTCCCCATTGCCATGAATGATGCACCTCAGTTAACATGAAAAAGTGTGTCCCAATCATCAGACACTGGAGTTTGCCCTTAGCACAGCGATAGCCTGGAATGGGTGAATGGCAATAAAACCTACCTGAACCAAAACACAAATGCTGATGAGCTGCAATATTGAATTCATTAAATGAAGGTGAGTTCCCTGGGTTCTTCTGCCCCTTTGTGGGAAGTTTGTGGGGCTTTGGTGGGAGGAGAAGGGGTGCAGCTAGCTGTCATCCACCACGTACCTCAGCTTCTCATCACTGCCCTTTCTGATTATTTCTCAATTCTAGAAGGCAGTGCTTATCAGTTGCTCATGCAGATGTCATTTTAGTTAGTTGCTCAATTGGTGAGGCACCTCTAGCAGGTCCATTCTGCAGCTTACAGGGCCCCTCTGTGTACTGATAAGCTGTGCTAACACCAAGCTCTCAGTACTCCCTTTCACATACATCATTGGAAGCCCTGATAAAAATACTGCTTTTTTACATCTGGTCAAAAATGTCAGTTACAAATGTCATAAGTACCTGAAAACAGGTAAGGGAGCATATCTGCTGACAGCCCCAGCTGAACCACACCTACATGCATTTGTGACAGGCGCAAATAATCTTACTTCTCATTGTATTTTCTTTAAATATTGTCAAGATCAAAGAAATTGGTGAGCTGTCTTGCACCTGCACCTGCTGCCCTTGCTGGGTCTGTTTCTGCAATTTCCAAGCAGTTAACACAGAAACAAGAAATAAAAGTAAGCAAAGAATGAGAAGAACTCCAGAATAGGTTTTGCCATCCTTCGGGGAAAAGGCATGTGCAGGTGTGTTGCAAAGATGGTGACATTTTTGTCCCCTTTGCCCTCGTACTGTCTGCACTGAGAAATAATAGTAACTATAACGATAAACAACTCACACAGCATCATACTGGAGATCTGACAGTGTTTGCTTGTCCCAGCAGAAACTTTTGGGCCATACCTGTGGGCTTGCCCTCCATGCAGCCTTGTGGGATAGGTGCTAAATAGAGCAGAAAGCAAGGGATGAAAAGAAGACTTGCAGGCAGCAAACACCGTTATCATTGAGCCTTGTGGAAGGGTTTTCTCTGGCACTTCAGCTTTATGCTTGATGTTTTGTCAAAGGACATGGCTAACAGGCATCTGCCCTGGCCATCCTGTTCTTTTCAATATACCTTTTAATTTAATACTATTCTATTTCTGTCTTCAGCAAGGTTTGTTGTCCAGTTACGTGCAAAACAAGGGATAGGCAAATCTATGCCAAAAGGCTTTATTGAAGTATTAGAAAACATCCATCAAATCAATTTACAAAACTGAATTATGTGGGACCCTAGGAGTAAAAGATGACAAACACAGAGAGTTAAATTGATAGCAGACTAGGATAAAAGCTTTTAGCCAAAGCAGGCTATAAAATTAATCAAATGCAGTATACTCCCTAAAAATTAGAGCAGTTTCCTCCCTGCACTCCACTCAATTTCAGATCTAAATAACATACAAAGTAGATTAAAATTAATCAATACAGCAGATCCCACAGTAAAGCAACTAATCCAAGAAAGCAACACATGCATGTGCAACCAATTATTTATTGCCACCACCACGTGTGGCCAGGATGTGAACACATATGGCATCCTTGGCTTCTCTTGAACCCGTGCCAGAGCTGATGGGTATATTAGATTTTTGTGTGAGGCAGCAAGACAAACTGTCAATGTCTAGGCCAGTCGGAAATATTTATTTGCATCCTACAAATATTATGAAAGATGAAATGGGGCAAAATTGTATCTACAGTGCGGATGTGCAATGGCATCCTTTTCTATGCCTTGGACATGAGAGTCCCATTGCTGACTTCCACTACAGGTTTACTCTATAGGTGTATATGGACTGTAGTGAGACATCCCAAGGTGCAGACCAAGAGCATTCTCTGGGTGGTGGGAACCTATAGCAAAAGCTGACAGCCAATCTTTCTAGCTTATCCCAACAAGTGAACACCAATTCCCATTCATATCTTTGCATTAAATACCTGCCCAAAGACACTAGGGCTGCAGAAAGGATGTGCCAAGGGGAACATTGCACTGCACCAGCACTGCTCCCTCCACACCTTCCTTTCTCATCTGGTCAACCCACAATGCAGGGGATCTGTTGTGGTTTATCCTTATGTGAATTTTTAAATTTGGTGTCTTAAAAAGTAGAAGTTGGATTTTTTTTTTTTTTTTTTAATGAAATACAAGTTTGTTTTGTTGTTGTTGTGGGAGGGTTATCTTTATATTGTAAATAATGCCAAGTTTTTTTTTGAAAAAACACTCAACTGTTTTCTACAACTGAACTGTTGTTACCACATACAACCAATCAAACACTACTTTCAGGATTTGAAATCCTGCATTTGTATGCTAGCAGGAGGTGGAAGATTTTGTGAGGAGACTGTTGTGGAAGATTTGCACTGTTCTACTTTTTTCTGAAGTATTCACAAATGGGCAGTGCCAGAAATGGGCAGCTGGGCTGAACTGGCCTTTACTTTGACTTAGCAGTCCTTAAGTAACTTTCTAATTTTGTTTGCAAATCTAATATAAATGTTTATGTATGTTCTGAATTTAAGTGACTGTCCAATTTGACTGAGGTCTAATGAGAACTGGCAAGATAAAGACCATTATGGTTTGAGTAAATAATGGTTGTATATTTGGTATACCCAGAAATATACCCTACTTATGTGATACACAGTCTAATTACTATATGGCTAATAAAGTACAGTAACATTATGGACACTTAAACTTTTTGACTGTACTGTCAGCATGATGTAGAAGGCAATTTTGATTGTATAGTAATACTCAGGATCCCTCTGACATGAATGGAGCTCAATATACAGTATATTCAGAACTGGTTTTGTCTATCAGTCCTTTCCTATGACTTTCCTAAAGAACTCTTGAACCAAGCTGGTAAAATATCATCTGCAGACAATTTTCTGTTTAAAATCACCCACGAGTGATTCTAATTCACTCTGGGACTTAATTGCAGAAAAGTGAATTAATCAGACATTAGAATAATGGTACTCAGTATGTCACTGTGGCCTTCCTTTTCAATGAACTCACATCTTGGACCATTGGCTTCAGGCATATTCACAGTATCTGTGAGCTGAACATGAACTGCTTTTAAAAGTGCTCTGAATTTCCATCATCAGTCACCCACTAGCTGTTTTGCCAACACCTGTCTGTTACAACATGTACCTGTAGCATACTGTGATAGTTGGCTTCATATCTTGAGAACAAAACAGACTCCTTCTATTGAGACTTCCAGTGCTAGAAACCCAGTAACTTCCTCTCCTCCCTCACAAAGCCCCACTTTCTTACATGCAAGTTCTCTTCTCATTGCCAGTCATCTCAGCTCCACAAGATGACATACACCTACCAGGTGGTCCTAGTACTTCTGCACCAGAATTGCTGATGTGCACAAAGGTCAGCAAAAATGCACTGTGCTTTTGCTTGGCTTAACACGCTTCCAAATCCCAGAAAAGTACAAAAGGCCATCGAACATTTCTGTTCAGCAGCATGAACAGTTAGCCTATTAACAAGTGCAGATCTCTTGTGGCAGTGGGTTAAAATAACTGCAGTTCTCAAGAAGGGAAAAGAAAGCTGCTTCACCCTGCACTGTAAAACAGTGATGTGTAGGTCCTAGGAAATTGAAGATGTGTTGCTGCAAATACTAATGCCAGGAGGGACAGTAGAGATTTGGGCATTCATTGGGTTCTGTGAATGCTGCAGTGATGAAGTATGGTTCAGGACAGAAAGCGTAACGTCTTACCACATGAGATGCCACTGGTCATTAACTTTTATTATTGCACTGCTTCTGTCTGAAAAATTAATTCTGAGTATCTGTCAATAGCACATGGCTTTTACAGTGTGGTTGTCCCCACTGCCACAGGAGGTTCTTGAGGAGAAACCAGGATCAAAGGCATTCTTCTCTCCACAATTCCCAGACCAGGAGAGCCACCATAACAGCATCATTTCTCCCTTACCCAATTTGCCTTTAGTTACAACAGCTCTGGCTCCTGCAGGCAGCCTGGGCTTGGCTGGCTATTTGCAGCAGCAGGCGTGTGGGACATGCTGTGAGGTGGACCCATTGAAGGGTTGGTATTCTGGCTTGTCAGGGTATCCCTTCACTCCTGTAACGCTAGACTGGTTCTCAATCATTTCTTAGCAGCTTTGGCTGAGAAGCCCATTACATCGCCTGTGTCAAGAATGGGATGCGGCATCTCTGGCATCTCAGGCTGGGCAAGTTATGTTTTGCAACACACACTGATGTGCTTTTGTGTGGAGGAGATCTATTTCACATTAAGCAGCCATCATACAGTATTTTTGATCACCACCTGTAAGCAAATCCAAGCAAAGCTCATTCCAAGGTCAGCTGGGTATTTCTGCAGACTTATCTCCAGCCTTGCAGGCTGCAGAGCAGGCCACCACACTGCCCATTTAAACCTCCAATAGATGAAACAGAGACAGAACTGATCCAGACTGGCAAGAAAGAGATTAGGATCAAACAGCCTCCTCTGTCCCTGCAGCTCGGCAATGACAGGTGTCCAGGATGTCATTACAGTCAGCAGACAACTTCAACTAATGAGGTCTTTGTCTTCACAGCTTATTTATTTTTTTTGCCAACACAGAGCAGTTGAATCACCCTTAGACATATCTAAGCTTGTTCTTAGCAAAGCTGATACAGTATATTATTGCGTACCTGCTTCAGGTAGCAAGGTGGGCAGGGGCCATAGCAGCAGATATCTTGGGTAACCTGCCAGCCCAAAGAATTAGTTTATGACAGATTAAATAGCCATGTCAGCTGAGAACTTCAGCAAAAGATACATTTCCCTTTTTACTAACTTCTTCCTCCTCCTACTGTCTGCCTGGGTTAACCAAGACCAGAAAGTAACTTATGTGCTTACAGTAACAGATCAGAAAGTTGAGAGGTACCTCCTCAAGCACGTGATTAAATGCCTCACATAATATCTCAAAGATAAAAAACCCTCAATGCTATATAGGCCGACATACAATTCAGTGGTGCTTCCTTTTCAAATACTATGCCCCTCAAAATCCTTTGCTTTGGTTTTGATTCCTTCTCTCTTCTTTGTAGTACATTTCCAAGTGTTGGCATCCCTCTTCTCATGTTTGTCACAAGCCAAGAGTGTTAGGGCATGTACTGATTCAACACCAAACCACAGATGAGGTTTTGGTGTTACACAGGGAGAGAATCAAGTTATCACACTTAAAAAATCATCTCCCATTTATTCCACTAAGAAGGGAATAAAAGCGTACATCAGCAAGCTTTGTCCTGCCAAGCATTAGGCATGTTGGGATGATGTTAACATTAGTGTTTCTCATTGAAGATAGAGAAATTACACTTTTTACTAAGTTGGAACACTGTTTGATTGGCTTATGAAGAGCTGTTGAAAGCCTGTATGTACCTATACAAACAGATCTCTCCCACTATCATTAGTCTGATTTACACCCTAATCCAAATATGAATAAAATAACTTTTAATTCCTTTAGCCTCTTGTCATGGTTTAACCTCTGCCAACAACTAACACCACACAGCCATTCACCCACTGCTCCCCTCCCCTCCTGGGGAATAAGGAGATTTGGGAGAAAGAAAAGGGTGAGAACCTGTGGGTTGCAATAAGGACAGTTTAATAAAGCAACACAAAGAGAGAGGAAAACAACATGCTAATGACAGTACTAATGAAATAACATAGAAAGCACATGACAGAAACCACAAGGCTCTACCTGTACTGCTTTCCTGACTCCAGCCACACTGAAACTACCTGCTGGAATAAGTTGGACACAAAGACTCCTACCCTTGCCCAGCCCTCCTTATACAGCAGGCATGATGTCAGTATGGCATTGACCATCCCATTGGCTGCTTCAGGTGTTTATCCCGGCTGTGGCCGCTCCCAGCTGCAGCCCCTCCCAACTGCTTGGGCCAGCAGCTGCTGGTGATAATTAACCTGAAACAAACCCAGGACATCTGTGTAATTGTTAAAAACCACAGACACTCCTACCACACTACCTATCTGA
>JANIJG010010622.1:86101-99153 GCA_024611175.1 Megaceryle torquata | reverse complement strand
CAGAGCACAGCTGGAGATGGGTTGCTGGTGAAGACTTTAATAATCCCACTTGGGAATGATACTGTCATATCACCAGTAATCTTCACAATACATCTAGAAGAGAATGAAGACCTCAGTTTCAGTGCAACTCATTAACTGCCTCATTTTAATACTGATTGTAAAGCAATCAGTGTATTTTCACAAACTGATGAACTGAATTAAAAACAGAAATTCAATTTCAAATGAGGGTAACGTGACAATGTACTGCCACTTTCAACTTGGAAGTCAGATGAAATAACTAAAGAAAAAAGATTTAGCTGGTTAAGCATACAGTAGTCTTGGTGGATATTTTTCAGGCTTTGAAAATATGGCACAGCTATGCTTAGGCAAGGCCTAAGTAGCATAGCAAGCAATGTGACAGGGAATTAGGTGCTTTTAGTTGCCCAAATTTACACATAGCACCTACCGGACTATGATAAAAAATGTTCTTACTTTCAGTGCTCTCACTGAACACATTTTTATAAAGCAGGGATACATGAACTCCTAGCAGGATGCAAGCCAATACAGAGCAGTAAGTCACTGGTGTCACTCATATGAGGGAAAACCCAACCCTCTGAATCCCCCTTTTAATGTATATACATAAAAAAAAAGTAGTAGTAAAACCAGTGTTTCCTTACTATAATTTATTACATTCAAAACAATTCACTATTCAACTAACTTTGTGGGATCTGCTCCTTTAAAGTAGGCGTTAACAGATTCAGTAAGGGCTACTGCAACAGGCAAGGTGTCCTGGTTTCCAAGGCTGACAGGGCTGGGACCACGTGAAACACCTAGAATACATACAGTATATAGGTTTATTTTCAAAGAACTTAGCAAAAGATTTCAGAATGGTTGACTACATCGGTAGTTTTCGTAAGAGGTTACTAGCATCAAGGTCACAGTTGGATCTGAAGAATTACTTGAAAAGTGTGTAGAAGAATATAAACATAGTACAATGCAGCTGTACGATCAAAACACTGCTTAGCAGCCTGAGAAAACAGGACTATCAGTATGACATGTAAATGGACAGACACAAGGAAATACATATGAGACAGGAACACTGTATTAAAAAAGCTACTGATGGAAGTGAAGTCAACAGAGTCAAAGGAAATTAGACATTAACTAGAGTACTTAAAAGAAAAATCCCTACTGTATGCTTATTGTATGGAAAAAATGTATGATAAAATGGTCACAGAAATGCAAAGAATTCACCTACAGTATGTATGAACTTAAATGCAAATAGGTTAATATTATCCCACATCAGCTAACTGTTGAACATTTCTTTAACTATTTCAGCCAAAACTTACAATTCCCAAGCAGAAATAGTTGGAGATTTCACAGATGCCAGTGCCAACAAGGAACAACACAGTTCCAATGCATAGCTATAAAAATCAACTCAGACCTCAGGCTTTTTGAAATGGGTGTGTAGAATTATCAAAACCAGTTGTCATGGATTTTGCTTTTCACCAGTTTTCTACTTGTGTACTGAATACAAAAGACAATACAGAAAGTTCCATCTTTTTCTTACCGCATCAGCAAAGAGAAGAGCATCTTACTAGTTTTTTTCTACCACTGATAAAATGCCCAGCATGGTTCAATATGAACAGCAGGTTGGTTTTATGCTTTCAGACAACACATGGGTCCTGTTTCTAAAGTTTTCTTTCTCTCCTTGAAAACTACCAGTAACAGCTGTGATTCTCAATAGTCTCAGGAATTCAGAAATCATAATTTTAAGAAGCAAATGTGAAATAAAATAATGAGTTAATAACAACCAGATATACTGTTTGGTGAAATACTGAACACCAGATGTATTTTCCATTAAAACCAGAGTATGCACTCAATGGATGTGGCACTACAGTTGCCAGGGTGTTTTACTGTCTGTTTCTTTCAGTTTACTGGAGAACAACAAACAATGGCAGAGCAGATAGGAGGTGATTTCCCTGTATTAATCACAGCAGATTCTTTGCAGATGTAGAAAATATTTTAAAATATTTTACTTATATTGGCCTTGTATATATTTTGTACTGATACTAGAAAATTATGGAGAGTAATGCAAATACATAAATCATATTCCTGTTGGTAAAAGACAAATACTGATTTCTTAACTGAAGAGTGAAATTTATTAGGAATAATAACACTTTTTTACTTTTTTTGGGGGGGACACCAAAGGAAATATGTATATATATGTATATACATTTCTCTGAGATGTATTTGAGGTACAACAAATGAGACTGCTTCTCTCTTATTTGCCCTGCCCCGAGTCTGATTCATAAAAGTTTATGCATTCTCCTAAAAACCAATACATCGAGACAAACATAACTGCTTAACCTAACTCTGAAGTCACTGCTGCAAATACAATGCAATACAGCAATATCCAGCTTCGGGGCCTTCCACATGTGCTGCAGGCTCACAGAGGGATATGATGTCACAGAGCTGTGCCAAGGTGGCCTCACTGCATCTCAGATGGCAGCCCAGCTGAATGCTCCAGTTCTAGCACCTTTTGCAGTGACAGCAAAGCTGGCTTTGATGACCTGCCATCTGCCTCAGACCTGACCATCATTAACAGTCTTGTGCAGACACAAGAGCTGGTGACACAACCATGCAAACAGATGCATTGACAACACTCAAGGAGGTTGGCAAACTGCAGAATAAAAAAAATCACATCACTGTTTATAAAAAGGTCAAATAAATAAACCTGATCAAATGATTTTAGTTCAGATTAGGAACAAAGGTTCAGATAATTTTAATATAGGCTAAATGGATGTAATGAAAATAATATTTATTTAAAAAATATTACCTTTATTATGCACATCTTCAAAGATATGTATTGTATGTAAATGTACAAACATTTTTACATACTTGTGTCATCATAAAAAGAATTGTCAAAGTAAAAATGTATATACTTTACTTGAATGAAAGTAGTAATGACAAACCAAAGAAGGAAGACCAAATTTCAGCTTGTGTGGGGGCTGGGGGGGCAGAAGTAGACAAAACATTAGATTATAAAAAAGCAGTTATATCAGGTTTTAGTGATTTCAGCAACATATAACTTGTTAAGTAGTTGAGATTTCGAGCTACTTGTATTTGCCAGATACTAGAAATAGCTGGAGAAACTTGTTTCAAAAGAAATAAAATCTTATTAGGTGTAAGGTTTTAGGTGATTAGTTAACATGTAAATCTGCTCTGAGTACAATACCTGGTGGTGTCTCACAAAGCTTTTCAATTGTAGGAAGATTTCCAACCAAAAGATCATCCTCTATTACATTTAAATGAAACAAAACATTGCAGGAAAACAAAATATTTCAAGCAAAACTAGATGCTAAAAAAAATAATATATATATAAAAATACTTTGCAAGTTAAAATAAGGTTAAAGCATAACCAAACATTCAGTAGTGCACACCTTCAAATTTGCTTGGAAAAAGACAATTAGAGTCAACTCTCCATTATTCAGAATAGAGTAAGACAAACACCGTATTGTGCAAAAATCAAAAGAACACAGACAGTAATGTAGAGTATATCCTCATGCCCCAAAGTCTTTTGGTCATCTGCACTGACCTTCCCAGCTTCCCAGGACTCTTTAATTCATACAGTCAGTGAAGATTGAACTGGCCTTGTTTGGTCTTGCTAGGCCAGGTTAATAATCATGTTAAAACCTCAGTGTCAGCACACACCTCCTTACCTCCTCTGTGACCTCAAGATTTCACTCTTCTCACTGTCTCCAACAATACACACAGAGCGGGAGCTACTGATGCTGCTGCCACCAACTTTTGGTTACTTGGCACCAGTGCTGAGGCCTGAGAATGTGAGTCTGGATGGACTCTGGCAACCAAAGTATCAGTTATCTTCCTGTGATTCTTCTCAGCATTTGGGAAACTGGTGGACACTGAAGTGTAGCAGCGAAGGCTGGGCAGACCTTACTAGCTTTGGTCCTGCCAAGGGCAGAAACAACTGCACTGCTTTCTGTGCACATCTCTTACTAGAAGCTGTGCAGGTATTGTCCTGAGATGCTGAGCCTGGGTGAGGAATCCTTGGCATCAGTATCATTTACTGGTAACAGAGTGTGAACTCAAGTATCTGATTTAACTTGAGACTAAAGTGGTAATAGTGTTCAGGAATGAAGTACTTCAATTCTGCTAAAGAAACAAGTTAAAATGTCTTTACCCCTCCAAAAAACCATAATGAGTCTCCTTTTCATTTGTTAGAGCTAAATATCAAAACTGAATTTAAAAATTATAACCTTCTGAAATTAGTGGCAACATATGAAGACTAATTTGCTTTTAATCTTTTTCTTTTTTGTTTGTTTTGCTTTTACTACACACCTCTGTTTAGCTTATATACTTCATTAACTTGAAGAAAAAGATTCATTAGTTTAATTTTTTTTTTGAAACCTGACTTACAGGATAACAAGCAAAAAGAACATGAAAGGACTCAACTTTGTGAACATTGATATTCATTCAAATTTATCAGTATCCCAAAATATTTCTGCACCTATACAATAACATCTCCTGAATAAAATACATGATAACATGTTGTGCTCAGTGAATGGTTTGTGCTCAATGAATGGATATACAAGCATACCAAGTAAGAATTAATGGAATATTAATTTTGAAAAATATTTCTCTAAAGTACATTCCACAACTGGATCTATGGTGTAATCAAATTAAATCCACTGTCTTGTCTTGGTCGTTTATAAACAGGTACTGCAAAGGATGCTTCAAGTACCTTAACTTGACTCACATATGGAACAACTAACTACAACGAATGGTTTTCCTAACAAGTGGAACCTAGTGGCAGAGTTATGCTATTCCTAAAATAAGTTAAAACGGTTAATTTAACTTACCAACTGTAGGTGTGTTTGCTGCACTAAGGGAAGCAGAAGAGGATATTGAGGAAATGCTCTCTGCACGTGCCAAGGGAGCTGCAGGAGGTGGACTTGAGTTAGAGGTCAGTGGAGGGCTGAATGGCCTAGGCTGAACAAAAGAGACGACGAGAGTATTACTCAAAGTCATTTAAAGAGATAAGAAAGATTGTAAATACAATTCCATTTCATGCTACATTCAATTTCACGTTGCTCAACATAATTCCTTTAATGCTTTATCTACTCTAGATTTTATTGTAAAATAGAGAGTCTCATTTTTTATTAGAATAAATTCCATTATTTTATAGATTATAATTTTTTTGCCTCGGTAGTTAAGTCTGAAATATTTGATTAAGTAGCAGCCTGTCAATAATACGCTGCTATAACACAGTAGCAGAAGCCTACAGCCTAAGCCTAAGCTTACAGCCCTGTATATGTGTGCAGCAACTGTGAATTTACAGAGCTAAAAGGAGAGCTATTAAGAAACTGGAAGTAAGTCCAGCAGAGGGCAACTAAAATAGCTGGGACTAGAGCACATGAGAGAGAGGGACAGGCTGATAGGCCTGGGTTTGTTCAGCCTGGAGAACAGAAGCCTAAGAAGGGATCTAACAGCATTCTTTTACCAACTAAAAGGTGATACAAAGAAGGCAGAAGCAGGTTCTCAAAGCTGCAAGAGCTACACACATCAAAGGAAATTTTAGCTGAGCTTATGGCAAAAGTATCTTCTGGTAACCTTGTGGTTAAACCCTGGGACAGGATGCCCAAAGATCTCCCTCTTGGAGATCTTCAGACTTCAGAACATCCCTGAGTAATTTTGAAGTCATCCCTTCTTTGATCAGGAGGTTGGCCTAGAGGTCTTCAAAAGTCCCATCCTAACTCTGCAGATGATTTTATAACTCACTTAACTGTTCAGATAGTAAACTAACTAATGATCATTTTGGTATTAAGCTATCTAAAAAGTACTAGAACCCCTGAAGCATCTATTTTGGCTGGGTAACTGTTTGTTTATTTAAATTTGGGGTTTATCATACTTATTGCTGGGTATGTGGGTTTTATAGCGGCTATGGGAATTGTAAAATAAGTTGATATATAATGAAGATAACTGGCAATCTTCCACTTGTATCCAGATAATAGTCAGTTTGTAAAAGAACAGTATAAAATGAAAGTAGCTTTTTGCAGAATCATAGCTTATAGCAGAATAGTACTAGCTAAATTCTTCTCTTCATTTATGATGACACAAAGAACAGATTCCTTGGTCTAAGAGCAACTGCTAGAATTTTATAGTGGTATGAGAACCGAATCTCAGAATGAACCTATTCTGACCTTAAATAAACGTGAAACAGTTAAAAATGTTTTGGTTTTGTCAAAGTGTAAGAATGGAAGTGTCTTTTTAATAGAAATTTGAGGAAAATACCTTGCTACTTTGAAAGACATTAGGAGGTTCTTACCGTGGTAACATTTTTCCAAGTCAGTAAGCCAAATGAAACCCAAAGAATCCTAATATTTACAGAGAAGTTTAAGCATGGCTCTATCTGATAGGCTGTTGGAGTTGCATTCTTTGCCACATTCCTTATCGGCAGGTGGACCCGCACTGCAGGCAAGTGTGCAGAGATGCAGGCAGTGTGCAACCTCTCACTATCCTGATGGGCAGCTGTTTCAATCTGCCACCTCCCTTCTCCACCAACCAGCACCAAGGGCAAGGAGAAGGTCTAGTAGGGCTACTTGTGCCAACACATGACTGATAAGATCTACTTAATACCATTCATTCCCCAGAGCTTTGGTGATAGTGCTAAATCAGTGCAGCTTTTTTAATAACTTCACTAGTATTTCACATTCTGAAAACTTCAATCTCATACACATGCTATTATTTCATTATAACGTTATTGATTTATTCAATTAAAAACATTCATCTGATGAAAAAAAAATATTTGGACCCCCACAGTTCTGTTAAAAATGATTTTATTCTATTAATATAGTGATCATGAACAACTTCCCTGCCTATCTGGCAATGGTGAAAATCTAATCCTTGAATATTGGCTAGAAAGTAACTCCACTGTAACAGGGCAAATGAATGATACATCTGAAATTAAGTTACAATGAAGGATTAAAAAAACCACTCAATACATACTATTTCATTAATCCCACTAAGTTTCCCAGTAGACAGCTTTGGTCTTGAAGCAGGCCTTGGAGGCGGTACAATGGTGCCTACAGAAAGAGGAGTTGTGGGCCTTGCTGAAATAAAGCAAATTTAAGGAAATAAATATTAGAAAGGTCATACTGAACACAAATATGTATTCACTTGAATATAATAACTGGAAGCTAGGTTTCTACTAGAAGTTCCTATTTTACAAGCTCCACTTTGTAACACTGACCACTAATCATAAATGCTTTCAAAACAAAGCCATGTGATATCCCGAAAAATGACTCTAAAAATGGCATCATGATCTTTCTCATTGGTTTCAGATGAATTTATATCAACTATTCTTGGAGGTTTGTATGTAAAAAGTTGTGTTTACCCAAATTTCCTTTTGTTTATATAATCTATATGGAATCGGAATATAGAACAGTTTTTCATGTCTCACCACAAATGGAAATTTCAGTGGAAATTAATATTTGGTCCTGGCTGACAATAGCATAACTATGTTTAGACCGAATTTTGCCTACTGAAATCCCATTGACTTCAATAAGTATACATCAGTGTAACAGATAAATTACTCTGTTGATTATAACAACACACTAACCCCTTATAATCTCTTAGCCAAGCTACTAGAAGTAAAAAGCCGTCAAAACAATACTGCCTCCATGTCCTTCTAAAGCTAACAGTAATAACTAACAGATGGTGGCAGCAGTACGAAGATGCCACTTTTACAAAGTCACTTTTCTGAATAGAACAAATAGAACTATATTTCAAAATAAATGTTAGATGCCATCCAATGAGTATTCCACATCTCAAATAAACTTCAAGTAGACTGAAATCCTATGACTATGTTGTTGCAGCATTTCCTGTTATCTCCCTTAAATTATTCTGGATGGTTCTTTTTAAATTCAAAACAATTAATGTTATTTAAAATGCAACTTTTAAGTATGGACTTTTTTCAGGCATTCAGCATAACTTTGCTGTCACTTAAGTACAGGAGTTTCATCATTAACTTGGGAAGAAAGAAAGTAGGCTAATACTGACCATGTCTGCCTTAGCAGTTGCAAACTCAAATGTCCCCAGATAAATTATCTTCTAAAAAATCATTCATACCGTCAAAATTCTTATTGTGCTCCAAGATGAGAGTGCATGCTTAAACACTGAGTGGTCTGCTGCAGTGCCATGTGTATTCAGTGAGTCATGACACACTTGACCAAATGCATTTTTTCTTTGCCATCTTACTATATTGTATAATTGTGGTATCATCCACACTTCAAAATACTAGGTGTTAAAGAGGAATAGTTTAAAATCCAGTTTACTTAACTTTATTTAATCTGAAAATACCATACAAAGCCATTAAGGAATAGAATTGTTTTTGTGAATTCAGTCACCTTATTTCTGAGACCCTTGCTGCTGTCTGACATCCCACAAAAATGTATTTCCATTTCTAGAAAAGCAAAGCTCTGCATAGTTAAGAGAAAGGAATGCCTTTCATTTAGCTTATTTAAAGTGGAATATTTAATTCAGTGTCCTAACTTTCAAAGAAGTTGGTGGTAACAAGCAGTTTAGTACATTCTAATTAAGAAGTTAATTTTAACATCAGGTAAGTGATAATAATAAAAAGAAAAATGAGTCCAAAGCTTGATTTTTGGAGTCAGTTATTAGCAAAGAGCACTACACAATGCATGCTTGTCATACCCTTATTTGTATGAACACAAGAAGACACTAAACTATAGTCCAGTAGTGCTGAAGATGATGTGGAAGAAATTTCAGCAGCAGTGCCAGTTTCTTCAATGAGTAATTGTTCATGGCATATAGTATTATTGAAAAGGTCACTTTGATCCTCAGAAGCACAGCTGTTGGAAGAATTCCCAAGCAAAGCAGAAGAGGCAAGGCAGGCATTTTCAGTTTTAGAATGCAATTTCTGGGGCTTCTTCTCTGCACTTGTATGTCTAATTGTAAGAAGTTCATCAGCAAAGCAAATCCACTGACTCTGAGACCGTGAAACACAGAATAAAGTACCGGTAGTCCCTGATGGTGCTGCTGTAACACCAGATTTGCATGAAGTGCTAATGGTAAAGTCTGATGAGGGTGGGCTTTTAGACCCAGAATCTGTCTGGTGTTCAAGAAAAGACCCAGATACTCTACAACCAGGCAAATCAGTGGTAGATGAGGAGGAGCTCCTATTGTGCTCTTTTAGCGTAGCTGAAGAAAAAGGGAAGAATTTAAACTAGGATGAACACTGAAAAGATAAAAATTTCAATATTCAAAAAAACACTCAATATCCACTGCATGAGGATTACTATCCAGCATGAAAAAGAACTGCTCTGCAAGGCTAAAAATCCCACCACTTACAAATAAAAGAAAAAAACACTCAGCCACGTATCACATGTACTTCATTCATACCGCCAACCATGTCACTTTCCATTTTTTAAGTAACCCAAAAAGTAATAAATTGTATTTCTCTCTACCTAATTACTTCTCATTATTGTCTTTATTCCTTTTATCTTTCTCCCTGCTATAATTTAACTTCATCTCATCTTTGTCTTTTCCTTCTTGTGTCCTACTCCATATTTGCTTCCTCTCCGTAAATTTCTGTTTTTCCTTTCTTTCACAGTTATTTATTCAAACCTATCTTATCCTGTTCCTTCCAAACATTTTATCCCCTTACCCGTAACATCTGTAGTGAGAAGGCCCAACATAAATGGCTCTCCAGTGAATGAATGAAGACAATGCAATCATGAGATGCTATTTGGTATTCTTCTGTCTGCGTCAATGTGTATCTAGTGAGTAACTACATGTATGAGGCATCATCCACCCCAGTTTATTTCCTCTCTTATCCTTCAGGCTACTGGAAAACAGGAGTTTTCCACAAGTATTCCCTGCACTTGGCTGTTGCCTGTTGCAGTAGATGACAAAAGAAGCAGAAAATGTCAGGTTAGTCAATTCTCAACATCTTGCAGATTGGCAAAGCTATGAGCGACAGCAGAGTGACATACAGAAAAAAGAGAGGAACACGTTTAAAAGTTCAGATCAAAAGTACAGGAGCCCCTCCACAGTGGTCCCTTTGTCACAAACAAGTACATCCTCTAAGCCCACATAAACAGAGTTTTAACACAGCTTTGCATTTCTTACAAATATTTTAAATGTCATTCAGAGTCTTTAGAATACTACTGCAAATCCCATTCTAAAAGCAATGTAGAAATGTTCAAAACTATTTTTAAAATACATTTGTATGAAAAATGAGGAAAATAAATAATAAGAAGCATTTTTACAGTATCAGTAGCTGGCTAAAAAATGTCTGTTGTGTTTGTTCAAGATAACAAAGTTTAAGCTAACTTCTAATAGGGCAGGATCATTCACGGATGACCAAAGTTTACTTCTGTGCTGCATAAATGGCTGTCTGCTCAAATACCATGTTAGTTTAAGTGTTCAATGATTAACATGGAGTTGCAAAACAATATCCAAATAAATGTTATAACAGTAAAAAGAAAAAAGTAATCTGTTGGACATGCTACATCATGATATGCAAATATACTGTATACAAACCAAGTAATTTACGTAATTTAAATTTTGAAGTTTTCAAAAGCATCATCTTACCTCTATTAACCTTCAGGTTTAAGATAAAACACTAATTTCAAGAAAAATACAATAAGATTAAAGCTGTGTATTTCTCAAAGTCTTTTGACTTTGAAACTAAGCTGCAGGTCAGTGATCATTAGAACTTGATTAGGAGAACAATATGACCTGTATTAAAATATATATATAAATCCAGTACTTTGTTTTTTCCCAAATGTATTATTAATTTGTTATACTGTAGAACACTCACTTTCTACTTAACTCCATAGGTGATTTCACAAGTGTAAATATCTTAGTTAAATCCTAGAGCAACAGTCCTTTCAATAATTATTCAGCAGATAAAGTTTGCCAAGGCACAGATGTCTTACATCTAAAATCAACTTATGCCCATAAGAACACTATATTTCAGCAACTTCAATTAAATGCTGGCCTCTTGTGCATAAACTCTTCTGGGTGTGAAGGCTCAGGCAGATGACTTGCCCACAGATATGGCTACAGAAGATGCTATGGATCCCAATTACTCGTCACTACTCATCCACCAGAGACTACTTTCTCTACAGTTCTGCTGTCAGGAGGAACTCTGTGAACATCTCCTAACTGCTTTGTCTTTCCACTTAGGAGTAGCAATAAGCAACTGGATACAGTAATAGCCAGCAGGACAACAAATTATATACCCTCTGCCTTCCTCTACAGTCTCCCAACACCAGAAAAAAGCTAGCAAAACACATTATTTTGAGCGCTCACTACTTTTTTTCAGCATATTCCAGCAGTACACATCTATATAAATATGCTACAGTTTGGATCCTAGCCAATAGCCTTTACTGGTTACTTAAATGAGGAAGGGTCAATCTAATGATTTCTCCAAGGTAGATTTGTTAAAAACCGTAACTTTTAAGCAACAAGAGTCTGTAGTGAAAAAGTAAATTCCACTTGAAATGTAAAGGGTTACAGAGCAATGCTGGCTGTTGCTAAAAGGACATTAATGAAATGTGCAGAATTCCCCTGTTGATACATGTAGACTTACTGATCTTTAGTCTGTATTATTAAGCACAGAGGAAAACAGCTAGAAAGCCATGAGCCATGATTGTGAACAATGAAGTAAGGTCTATTGTAGTTTTTGGAATATGAATACCTAGATAGCTAAAAGAAACAGTGAACATTTCCTTTCTCAGTCATATGGGAGGAAAAGAGTCTCTACATTAAGACATCAGGGACTGCAAAATAGTTAAGCAGCATGTAAACTGAAAAGAACTATGGAAGCAGTGTATCTGCTACTGTTAGTAAATACTAGATTCTGCTTTAAATCCCCTGAGATAATAAACATAATTTAAATAAATACTTTGAGTAAGCCAGTCCTAACATAGCCAGAATACCTGGTTTTGTTTTGCTTCCTCCTTTCTCTTTCTGAAATAGTTTCTCAACATCTTCCCTTAGCCTCTTCAACACAAATACCCACACAAATGCTATTTTGCCTCCTTTTCCTTCACTGCCTTTTGAATGTAGTAAGGTTCACTTTTGTTGTTGTTGTTGTTGGTTTTTGTTTTTTTTTTTTCCAAACAAAGATCAGGTTTCAGCAAAGCCTGTTATGCCCAGTGTCATGTCCACACTAATGTCCTCAAGATTCATGCACCCCAAAATCCTCATGCAACATCTGCCCTCTCTGTCCCATACTCCTCAGACCACCCTTTTCCTCACAACACCCCTGTTCTCATATGGTGCCAAGAACTTTGCCTTAATTCTAGTGTCAGGCCTGCCATTTTTATCCAGCTCCCTTTAGTTAAGCCTGCACATCTCCTAACTGAATCATGGTTTCCTACAGGAAACAAGTTCCACACAGCAAAGCTCTTGGGTGCCTTTATACTATGTCACCCAATGGACTTTCCTGGAAGGAGGAAACCCATTCCTGTTAACAGTGCAAGATCAAATTGTCTCACAGTTGCTGTGATAACCACCCTTTAATGTCCACCTGAAAAAAAAAGGACTGTATTCTACAGGGTGATAAATTTTCTGGAAAGTGAGAGGTGATAAAAAAAGGCAAAGGCCAAATAGAATTTTCCTAAGGATTCTAATATTCCCTCTTCATCCTTGCTCCCTAGCTTGAAAGACTAATACACTACACTTTCAGTTATTTATTAGTTATATGATAGTATACTACTTCACAAAACTTTTTCATTTCATTAATCAAAGCATGTCCTCTTGCAACAATGAAAAAAGCAACACCCAGACATTCTGAAGTATATAGAGAAAACATTTTCTTCTATCAAATGTTTTACCTGAGGAGGATGAGGATGCCAAGGAAGTTGAAGAGGAAGATTCAAGAGAACTGCTGAAGAGTGGGTCCCATGCCAGGAGGTCACTGTTCCCCTTTCTGTATTAAGAGTTACAATTAGAAAATGAAAATTGAATGTATATACTTAAAAAAATTATGTATATATACATCTGTATATATAGATATATTT
>JANIJG010010622.1:47211-57442 GCA_024611175.1 Megaceryle torquata | reverse complement strand
TAATAGAGTAAGCACAAAGTCACAGCTGAGAGCGAGGCCGCCCTGAGCACAAGTCTCTGAATTAATGTTCTGTTGGATTAAGGATGGATAGTTTCAGGCTAAAGATAACTTTTTTACACGCTGGTCTGACAGAAGAAAGTTGGCTTAAGCATCTCAAATACCTGTGGATGGACTTGAAATTGTTACTGTACACACAAAGAAAAATAACACAGTGCATAAATGAAGGTTAGCCTTTGCAATAAAAAGAGAACTATCTAGTGGGATTTCAGTCACTTAAGGATACATATCTAGCTATCAGGATGCTAAAGAGAATTCAGTGTTCTACAAAAGGAGCAAGCATCAAAAATGACTAAACTTTTCTAATGGTATGTAAACATTCCCAGCAATCCTAAAGCATTTTCCAAGGGAAGCTGCTGCAGCTCACAGCATTCTACTAGCAGGACAGATATAGGCAGGAAGAAAAAACAAATGGATGATGGTTTTACAGATACATGGAAGCAGACAGCTGCTATTTGACAAAAGACTGAAGCAAATAAATCAGGAATGGGTCTGTTCTTGAAAATGTCTCTTGAATGTTCTGTCTCTTGAAAATGAGGAGGCTTTCACGCAGAATCACAGGATGGTAGGGGTTGGAAGGGACTTTTGGACAAGAGAAAAGGCAAAAGGTAATTTGAATAAATAGAATCTTGACATTTTAATTAATCTAATAACTTACAGTGGGACACTGGCATAAATTTGGGATGCATCTCCTAGACAGTACAAACATATACTGTTACTTTTACAAGAGGCATGTGACTATATGGGCTTTCATGACACTAAGAGGCAAATGGGATAATAGCCATAAGGAGATACTGATCTTATTCAAAGATAAATGAAGAAGATGTAATTGTACTGCAAATTATATTACAGTATCTACTACATATTTACTCCATGTCTATGGGAACAGTATTTTCAAGAGCGTATACAAAGCAACTACAGAAGAGAGTTTATAAATAACAACCTTGCACCTGCTACTTAATTTATCTACAAAGTCACACTAATTATCTTGAAGACAGTCAAGTCTGTTGTCAACTGCCTTGAGAAGAATTACAAAACTTATCTCCACAAGACCACAGAGACAGATTTTCTAACCTATCTGTATACCCTTTACATAAAACCTGTGGGAGGGAAACACGGGGAAAATGCTTTGCTAAGGTCAAAATAATAAAATAACTTGCACTTTCCTCAACTGAGGGGAAAAAAGGAGTTTCACTGTTTGGATTCTTAAACAAACAAGGCTAATACAAAAGCCAACTACTACTGCTAGGAAGGAAAACATAATATTATGTCATACCCTGAAAAAGAGCCCTCAGTAAGTGTATCAATGAACTGGAAAATCCTGCAGAGCTAAAAAGGTAAACAAATCAAGAAGTCAACAAATCAACTAAAAACTGCTTTACATTTGCATCTGCTTTTTGGTCTCCTTCCTAGTTCAAGGGGCGTATGCATGATGGAAAGCATATAGTTTTATTAACTATGTTTAATTTTCAATAACTGGAAACACCCATACAATCAAAAGAAAAATTAAAAATTTACCATTTTCTGCATCCTGAGGAATCAGTTTACACACACACATGCACAAAAATAAACATTAACATATCTGTTTCATGAAAAAGCTTTTTAAAAAGCTCTATAAATCTGTACTTGTAGTTACAAATACGATAACAAACCATATTCTTGTTTTTGATAAAAACAAAAGTTTGTCTCTTTGAGTGTAAATCATGCATGAAAGGAGGACAATTTTTTTAAACTGCATATGCTTCACATGCTGCTTCAAATGGCAAAGCTTTGCGTGCCTGGCTCAGTGCCAGTTGACAGCTCAGCTGGATATCAATGCACATTCTGCCCCCCCTTGCAGCGTGTCACTTCTGAATTGTTTCCGCAGTAGAAAGTTTATTCAACCTCCCTCTCAAATTCAGTGGACCGACCATCATTCTGCTATTTAATCATAGCAGAACAGGTTATTTTTCTGACAGCACTAAAGCCAGACAGCAATTCCTAATGAACAGCTTGATACAAGTGGAATTTCGACTGTTTTAGCCTCAATTAATTCTGCTGTCAAAACAAATGACTGCTTTTAGTGTTTAGATGTCAAGCTGCATCACAAAGGTCAATTTTGTACGTACACAAACATATAAGCAATCTTTTCCTTGCTATCATCTGATCCTGTGACAAGTTTATAAAAAAAAAAAAAAAATCAACCTTTCAAATTCAGAAGCCAGGAAACCAAAATATACTTTCTCAACATTGCTGTTTCTAACACAAACTTCTTGTTCTTACTGCCTACACAAGAAAGAGAAGTGATTTTACAAAAAGGTAAGGAGAATTTTTTTTTCCCCCAGGAAAGGACTTCTAGGTTAAAAAAAAAAAAAAAGAAACAAAACCAAATTCAAGCATAGCTTATTTGTAGTAATGCAGACTTTAAGGTAAATAAAATGTTTGTGATATATCATGCTAGTATCAGACTTCTGCAAGCAACTGCTAGTTTGTGGTTTTGCTCATCTCTACTTTCCAAAAAGAGGTTAAGGGACAGAAAATAAAACTGATTTTTTTAACAGCCCAATCTGAGAGAAAATATTGAAATAATACTGGTAAAATTGTATCCTTTCATCTTATTCTACAAATATAGAGTTCCACCACACACTGAATTTCTGGCTACTCTTTGTTACATCCTTAGGATTATGTATCAGGCTAGCTGATATATAGCCTCTAGAGATGTTTAAGATTTGCCTGAATCCTCCTTTTTAAAAAAAATTATGTTGAAAAAAGAAAATTATTGCACATTGCTAGTACTCCTTTTGAAAAAGTAAAGATAGAGGCAATAGTGGCAGCATAAATAACTACAATTACCAGTATCAACACGTTGTACTTCCAAGGAAAGTCTTTTTTAAATTAAAAAATTAATATACAAGGAGAGCACCTACTAGGTAAGCAGTCGGTTCTAACCCTGATTCTATTACTAGGCTTCCAGTTCACCAGATCAAAGGAAACATTATTTATCTCAGGCTTTTCTGGTACTGTGGGTAAAATCTCCATGAATACAGCAAGCCCACTATTCTCAAGGTGCTGTATGTCCATGTGACTTACAGAGCAAAAACAAAGCAGAAATGGATCATATTCTGAATAGCTTTAAAATAATTATTAACAATTAAGGTGTTTATCAGCAGCACGGAGAGAGAAGGTATTTTTTTCTCTAAACTAAGATGGTGGCAAACATCTTCAGTTACTAAGGAAATATTTTTCATTGTTCAGATGACAGAAAAAATTTCAAAAAGAAACATTTAACGTGTATCCAAGGCAAAGTTTCAAATTGGAAATACAACTAGTCTGCAACACCTGAATAAGATAACAAACACTTTATGTTTCAGCCACAGTTTATGAAAGCATGAGGTCTGTGAGCAGCAAAATTAACGTCAGCTAGATCACCAATCTGTGAAATGCTACACTCTCCAAGTCCTGTCATCCACACGCTCCCAGCCCCTTTTCTCATCCTTTTCTACGCTTCTCCTGCTTTATACTTCAACTTGACCCCCTGTTTCCTTTCTAGTTGCATAAACAACAGGATATAAGATGTGGCTGGTTTTGAACTATCCACAGGCTAAGTCACTGGACAGCATACACACAGTTTGGGTCCTCCTTCTCTACCTGACCTTTCATTTTTCTAAAGTCTCTGAAACTTCTACTTTGCTGTCAAACTGAGTTGAAAGTAGCAAAGCTACTTGTGAAAGCTATATGGGTGCATATGGAAAACTAAGAAACAGCAGAACTGTGTAAGCCTAGTCTATAAAAAAAAGTATCTGTACCAAATATCTCCGCCTGACTCCATGATGCATGATTTACCTGCTGGAGGCAGATATGAAATGCAAATAGGAAATGCATAGACACATTCTAGTAGTTTTCTTCTTAAACATGAATCGGCTAAGATGTTGGAAAGCTGGATATTGTAAATATGTAAAACTGTAGACCTCATCTTTAAAGACTGCTTCAAAGAATCATGTATTTAACAGTCACACATGATGCTTGTAAACCAAAAGGGGCGTATGGTTTGTTGATGAAGGTCTCAACTTAAACCCATGAAATCATCACAGGTTAAGACATTTAATGAAATTCATTTCCTAAAGAGAAAATAAATAAATAAATAAATAAAGGATTGCATTTTATAGTCTCCAGAATTTTTCAGACAGAAAAATCTTTTTTCAGTTAGACAATATCCTGTTCATGGGAGCATTTTCCTGCTTTGTAATGCTTTGAAAGTCTCTACTATTTACTTGTACAGAAGATCAATTTTGTGGGGAAAGGAAGAAAAGTGTACGTGCTTAACCACCTCTCCACCACAAGCATAAAACGGGAGATACTAGTGTATAACAGCTTCCACACATGCACAATCAATAAGCAAAGAAAATCAATGTGAATTTTTTCCCTTGTGTACATTTTCTGCAGCTTATAGTGAGCACAAGACACTTCTTTGTGAGGTGAGGAAGTTGAAACCACAGGTATAATATTGAGAGACATGTCATTAAGGATTACCACAAAATCTCCCTTCTCTATATTTATGCCCAAAGAACTAATTGGAGACCAAGCCAGTATAGGCTTGACCTTGAAATACACTGCAGCACTTAAGGACACAAAGTATGCAAAGTATTATCCAATATTATCCATGATAGCATCCAGGTCAGCAGTTGCAAAGAGGACAAGTGCATATGGTTAAGACCCTGATTTTCTAATACTGTCTGTTCTTTCCGAACCAGGCTATGAAAAATAATACAAACTGAAACTAAATTCCCAAGGAATTTAATGATAGTAACAGCACTTCTTATACTGTTTTTCTAGACATCACCATTCCCCTGAAAAGAGCAACCAATAGAGGAAACTCTCCAAAACAGATTTATTTAAACATTAAATAAAAAATTTAAATTATGAACACTATTAATGATAGGAATTTGGGATTTAAGGTCTGTGCAGCTAGTTCTGTTAGCTACTGCTACATTTTCCTTTTTCCTACTCTCATACTGTTCAAGTAACAGGTCAAGAGGTATCCCACCATACCTGACATCGTCAAAATGCAGACAAATCAATATCCATCATTTAAATGGAATTGCTGACACAGAAGGCCACACAGGTGGCCTCTAACATCACACGGGTGATCTATAACATTAAGACAACAATAAAAAGGTAACGAAGACAAAGCAGAAAAGGACATACATGGACATACAAAGTCAAATACAAGTCAAGTGAAAATTTATTTTTAATAAAACAGAATAAATATTTGCCTTCAAGAAAAAGTATGACACACAGATCTAGTTGACCAGACAGTAAATTTAATAGAGAAATTGTCCAATGGTAGTTTGTCCTGGTATAATGTATTATCAGGTTGTAGTATTACTGTCAATAAAATTATGAATTAATTAGAAGCTGGACCCTGTGAACACAAATTAGTGACCACTAATACTAGACAGACTATGATATGAACTTGCATTATGATATATTTCAATTTTATTAGAATGGTAGACTATTAGATAAGATAGGTGGCTTTAAGTCCAACTTTAGTTCCTGTGTTTGCTTCCCCAGTTTAAAACCATGTTTTTCCTCAAAAAGTTTGTTTTACAAGACTAAAGCCATTGCTCCTAACATTGCAGTCTCCTAAGAATGAGCTACATGTACAGATGTTTATAAATAGGTTTCCAAATCTTTCCAGATTTCAGAAAGTTTCATTTATTGTAAGCTATATCTTCTGATAGAAAAAGACCCTACCATACACACACACACAAAAAAATATACTTCTTCCTTCTAATTTTGCTAAGTGCACTTTCTTTGAAAATTTAATGTTTAGAAAGATTAGTTAATGGCCTAATTAATTCTGTCCAAAAACATTTCCTATCTTTAAAGAAAAAACATGCCTCCAAACCTCAACATTATTTCCATATAAGGTTATACTATTTTATGTAACTGAAGTACAGGTCTTTCTTATTTTATGAGCATAAACCAGATCTCAGTATGTTACTTCTATTCAGAAGTGTTTAAAAAGCTCTTAAGTATTTTTTAAAATTTTATTATCATAGTAGGATCTATCTTGCATACTGCTGCTTTTTTTTCTGATGACCTGATTAATAACCTTTTCCTACTCAAGCAACTGAAATGGATATTGCTTTGTTCCCACAGCGCTGAAAAATTATGTGCCTCAGATTGCAAATACTTCTGTTTGTAGCGAGAAAATTCAAGAGAACTCAACAGTACTTCATCTTATTGAGTCCAATATCATCCAAACCCCAACTTTTGCCCTGTTGTATCTACAGATTTTGTCTAAGCTATTTTCGTCAATGCTGCCAGTCTTCCATTTGCATCAAGAGACTTTTTGAACAAAACTTGTACAGTTATAAATAGACAACCTACAGTTCACATCAGGTCTGTAAGGTTTGTTTATTATCAAGGGACCCAATTGTGGCAGGCAAAATAGAACAGACATCCAGGGCAAGGATTAAGACACATTTGTTGGTATAGCTCTCAAGATTGCAGTTCCTCATCAAAAACAGAGCTCTACAGCACAGGACGCTTAAATATTATTTTACTTGCCTCAAGCCCAGCTTCTCATAAAAATGCTCAAAGATATAGACACTTAATTTCTTACACAAATTTCTGACATACAGCAGTGGTCTGCCTTCCTTTACAAGTAATACTTTTCTGAATCTCTTGGATAGCATCAGTGTTGATAAAATAAACTCACTCCTCAGTCAACCTTCTGTGTAGAATTTTATTTGGGCACAGGCTATGAGAAACTGTAACACTTCAGGCTATTTATGCACCTAATCACAAGTGTTGGCAACAGTAAAATATTCACAATATTTACAGAAAAGACAAATAAAATAATTTATAAGAACATAAAATAAATACTTGGTTTTTTACACTTCCTTGCAGAAAAGAAGCTCAAAGGTGTCATGCAGAGCTGTTAAAAACCTAGGATTTTTAGTGCTTATTTCCATGTACTTTGTTGCTGTTTATTGTCCTGGAAAAGCATTTTTATAAATGTTATAAACTATTATATTATCAAACAAACCCATGGAAAAAGTAAATGCCACACCCAGCGCTGTTTCAAGTCTTTCCTTCAAAGCAGAGCTCATTATTCAAGCACATAAAAAGCTTGCAGCTTTCATCAAAGCAAGCTTCAATACTCCACGGCCCTTGTTTTGCTTTTCAATCTCTGGGAAAGGACTAATTTGTTTCAAAATTCCTTTGGCATAATACAGTTATTTTTAACTTTTTGGTTTTTGGTTGTTTTTTTTTTTTTTCCTTGCTTTATCCTGTTTATCTTGTACATATATTTCTTCATCAGATAGAAAACATGTAGTTTAACACAACACTCCAACTAAATAGCCATATTAACATGGAGTGAGCGCAACTGTGCGTTTACAGTATTTACACTAGCTACGTGCATTACGTTCCCAGTTGTGATGCATCTCACTTTAATGGTCTTCCATTCACTTTGGAAAAAACACCTATGCAGTAGGCATTGCGGACTAAAATGCCCACAATAAGATTAGTAAAGACCTGATAGCACATAATAAATTCACATCAAACTTTGCGTCTAATCAAATAATCAATAATTCAAGTTCACTGAATCAGAAATCAGTTGAATTAAACTTTAAGTAAAATTTGCTTTTTAATGTTTACTACATTGTAGCTTTAATGCTTTATGATTATGGTAACAGGCAATACTGGCAGCATTAATGTACTCAGGAATCCACATTAAACTGCTCTGCTTCCCATCCAAATAGTAAACATCATAGCTTATCAACAGTTTTGCAGCCTAGGTAAAGTCCACATTATTTTCAGCAGGAATGTCATAGGTAAAACATTATTTTTTAAGACTTCAAAACACAAAATATATTAGTTCTCCAGAAACAGCTCCCAAATGTATTCCCACAGAACAGATAAGGATCACCAGCACATTGACAAGGATATCAGGATACTTTTTTCTAATACACACTACCTTGTGAGGCAGTGGAGTTCTTGACATTTTATCTGTCCTAAGTGACTGATAAATTCATCAGCTCTAGACTATCTCATAGCTTTCCTAGAAAGAATTTCCAAAATATTAAAAAAATAAATAAATTCTAAAAGAATGTCTCCATCTGACATCCATAACCTTAAACTTCCCTAGCTAGGACCATGTGAGTGATAAAATCGTCTTCCAACCTGTAGTATGAAACCTACTATTAGACCTAACAGCAGCAACCTGTCGCAGAATCACAGAATAGTTTTGGTTGGAAGGGACATTTAAAGGTCAGATAGCCCAGGTTCCTTGGAGACCCGTTCAACTTGACCTTGAATGCTTCCATGGGTTAGGGTCATCTACAAATTCTCTGGGCAACCTGTGCCAGTGTTTCACCACCCTCAGTGTAAAAATGTCTTTCTTATATCTAGTCTGAATCTACTTTCTATTATTAACATTACCGGATGTCCTGTCACTAAAGGCCCTACTTTCTTGTCCCCAGCCTTTCTTATAAACCCAGTCTAACTACTGAAATGCTGCAATAAAGTCTTTCTGAAGCCTTCTCTTTTCCAGGCTGAACAAGCTTAACTGTATCATCTCGTCCTGACAGAAGAGGTGTTCCAGCCCTATGGTCATTTTTTTTGGCCTTCCTCTGGACTTGCTCCAACAGGTCCATGTCTTTCTTGTACTAAGTACTCCAGATCTGGACACAGAAATCCAGGTGAGGTATCATCAGAGCAGAGTGGCAGAATCACCTCTCTTGACCTGCTGGACACACTTCTTTTGATGCAGCCCAGGATACAGTTAGCCTTTTGGGCTGTGAGCACACATTGTCAGGTCATGTGCAGCTTTTCATCCACCAGTATCCACAAGTACTCCTCCACAAAGCTGCTCTGATCCCTTCATCCCCCAGCCTGTATTGATACTGGGGGGTTGCCCTGACCCAGGTACAGGTCCTTGAACTTAGTCTTGTTGAACCTCATGAAGTTCACATGGTTCAGAAATGGTTCAGAGAACACATTAAATTCTGACCTGAAGCCTTACTGGTTATTGCAGGTCCTGCTGGCAATCTTTCTGTTTTTCAGTATTTTGCAGTAAGTAGTGTTTTGGGTTCTTTTCAGTTAAAATCAAAATATTTGCATTTGGATGTACATGGTTACTTATTTTCACACTGAATGGAAGTGAGGGTAAAAAAAAAAAAGAAACAACTTCTAAAAATTCTGCATTATTGAAAATTGTCAGCTAAAAACTAAACTAAACCATGAAAAATATTATAGCAAATTCAGTAAGAAGTAGGTAATAAAGCTGACTAGATCAGTTATATAGGCAGCAGTTAAAAAAAAAAATGTACATAATTCCACAAGTGAAGGAAAAAACCTCACATAGCCTTACTACTTGAAAGAAATGTTATTTGTACCAGAAAACCAGTGTTTTGACTTCAGGTGACAGAAATTAGCCACCAGAGGGAGCCCATATGAACTGGTACAAAGGACATTACTGTACAGAGAGAAATTTCAGATATGCAGATGACAGTAAGAAAATAATTGCCTATATGTAGAAAACTTTAAATTATTTATAGTCCAAGCAATAAGACAGTCTTCCTCAGTACTGCATTTCAGATTCATTCTTATTTTCACATATATAAATAAAAGCAAATTAACTCTTCTATGAAGAGCTATATAGTGAGAATATACTGAAATAAACTGAAATATTTTATTGAGCATTACCTTTTTAGTGTAACTTGTTGTCAAAATTTAGTATTTCAGAAAGTGTCCCACCACTTCACTTAATATACTAGCCCACAAATGATATGGAAGGGTGAAGGCCTACATTGTCCTGGTGAATTTTAAAGTACTTCCTTCAAAGAGATTTCAGACTGGAATCTTAAGCAACAATGCCATTTTCTACATTTGTTTTGTAGAAACAAGCTAGTATAATATTTACATTGAATATTTAGCTTTGCTTGAGGAGCCATCTCCTTCACCAGCCTTATGAATAAATTCATAACCAGAGAAAGACTTCCAACATTTTCTCCATGACTTAAAATACCTTTATATTAACAAGAGTTCTTAAAGGCAGAAAAGTATTTTTTAATCAAGACAATGCAGTCCTTATCATGCTGAATCTTTCCATTTCATTCTTAGAAGGCAAATACCTTACTTTGCCTTCCAAATCTTTGTAATTATCAAAGCTGTATGATTCTAA